>CM029405.1:20280481-20545317 GCA_017139565.1 Luffa aegyptiaca | reverse complement strand
TCATTTTTAGAAAATGATGTCATAAGCAACATTATAAGCAAAAATATTATCAACGACTATATTGTTTCGGTTCCATCTTTTTCCAGTCATTTCATAATTTATCAAAAGCTCATTGTTATCCTCAAGTACTTGACATTCTTCGATATTCTTATGAGTAGTCACATTCGGGATTTCTTCATATCCCCATTTTCAATTGAGTCTTTTTGATTATTGACTACTTTTCTTTATAACTTGCTGCGTTGGGATATCAATTTTAGATGGTGTATTTGCAGTTGGTATATGTGACTTGATCACTTTCTTAGCATCTGTAAATGCATCTAACATTTGATTTGCAATATTTTGCAAATGAATTATCTTTTGAACTTCTAGTTCACATTGATCTGTACGGAGATCTAAATGAGACAATGACGATGCATTCCATGTAATTTCATTTTCCAACTTCTTAATCTCTCCCCCTAATGTTGGAAAATTTGTCTCATTAAAATGACAATAGTCAAATCGTGCAGTAAATACATTACCCGTCAGGGGTTCAAGATATCTAATAATTGATGGGGAATCAAATCCAACATATATTCCTAGCCTCCTTTGAGGACCCATCTTAGTACGTTTTGGTGGAGTAATTGGAACATATACTACACTTCCAAAAGTTGGTAAGTGAGATATATTTGGTTGTTGGCCATAAGCTAATTGTATTGGGGAGTACTTATGATAGGCTGCTGGCCTAATGCGTATAAGCGATGCAACATGTAGAATTGCATGACCCCATACAAATATTGGAAGCCTTGCTCTCATAAGTATCGGTCTAGCAATTAATTACAGACGTTTTATAAATGATTCAACTAGATCATTTTGTGTATGAACATGAGCTACAGGATGTCCAACACTTATCCTAATTGACATACAATAATTATTAAATGATTGGGATGTAAACTCACCAGCATTATGAAGACGAATTTTCTTAATTACATAATCAAGATATTGTGCTCTTAATTTGATTATTTGAGCAAGTAATCTTGCAAATGCAAGGTTTCAACTTGATAATAAACACACATGTGACCATCTACTGGATGCATCAATTAGAACCATAAAATATCTAAATGGTCCACTTGGTGGATTTATAGGTCCGCATATATCACCATGAATTCGTTTTAAAAACGCAGGGGATTCAATCCCAATTTTAGCTGGTGAGAGTCTAATAATTAATTTTCCTTGAGAGCAAGGAGCACATGACAATTCATTAGATTGAAGAATCTTCTGGTTCTTCAATAGATGTCCATGTGAGTTTTCAATAATCTTTTTCATTATTATTGACCTAGGATGACCCAATCAATCATGCCAAACAGAAAATATATCTGGATCATTGAACTTCAGGTTCATTGTTGCATATATTTCAATAACACGAATATGTGTGTAATATAATCCAGAAGAAAAAGCAGGCAAAATTTCTAATATACGTTTTTCATGTGAGATAGTAGATATAATATAAAGATCCTCTATATTATTCTTCTTATCGGTCTCTATATGATAACCATTACCACGTATATCTTTAAAACTCAGTAGGTTTCTTTTTGATTTATTAGAGAACAAAGCATTATCAGTTGTAAATTTTGTTTCTCTAGACAAAATAATATTTGTTTTTCCGAAACCTTCAATCAAGTCTGCAAGACCTGATACTGTATTGACTTTTGCTTCAAGCATTGTCAATTTAGAGAAGTATTTCCTACTTTTAAGTATTGTGTGCGTAGTTGCACTATCTGCCAAACATAAATCTTTATTATCCATATTTGAATCAGTCAAAATATGAGAAGTGTCCATGATTCTTCATTAAAGAGAGAAGAAAAACAAAAAGATATAATAAGTCTCCAAAATAAATTTTGAAATATATAGAAAAATAAATTACAATAAACTAAAAACTTGAATTATAAAGGAAATAAAGATTGCAAATTGAACTAGAATAAAAAAAAGTTACAAATGTTGGGTTTTATGCCCTAAAACTCTTAGATAGTGAATGTAAACAAATTGTATACTTGTTTCAATAAAATATTATTGAGTTTCTACAATAAAGTGTTATTGTTAAATATTGCACAATTTGACCCAAATCCAATAAACTAAGATCCAAGGTTGTTTGTATGTAACTTGAACTAGTATGTGGGGACATACAGGGATCGATGTTCAAGTAACAACCTAAAAGGTCTATAGTACAAGGATAAGGTTGGGTACCTTATCCTGGTAACACTATGTGGTACGACTCGCTTTGTATTTGATATAGACGTATTGATCCAAAATGTCCATGTAGTAGACATGCGAGTGGGGGTATCCTATGCAATGAGTTTGCATAAGACCGGACCATGAAATGTAAACCATTAGATATAACACCGTTAACTAGTTAGGTTACTGTTTCAATAGAATGACCTAGGTAACTCAATCTTAATCCTGAGTGTGTCATGAACTCCTTCTCATGAGGGATTGTCCTTTGATTAGCATGGGTGAGAGTGACCAATACGCGGACTCAATATGCCTTCCTTTTTGGGGACAAGACCGAGTGGGAGGCTGGGGACATGACAACACAAGAAGGAATTCACTCCTTCCCACTTCTAAGAGAAGTAGATGAGTGTTCCCTTAAGTGGTAGCTCCGAGACTTGAACAAAGGGATCCTGCCCTCTCACTGGCCCGAGAGGGACTTTCTGTTTGATGGTTGGATCATAAACAGGCTGTTCATTAGAGAAGCATTGGTACTTAAGGAGACAAATGTAACACAGGGGTAAAACGATAATTTGACCCAACTGTGGTTACGGACACTCATGAAGGATTGACTTACCGATATAGGTTTATATTCGTGGTCACAGAAACGCTCTACAGTGAGAAGAGTTTAGTTGTGGGTCTTTAGTGGAATGACCCACAGTTAATGAATATTGGTTAACTTGATTAATGAGTTTAGTTAGTTAACTTTATATCATTGGAGCTTCCGATCTGTAGGTTCATTAGGTTCTCCTGCTAGCTCGTAAAGAGTAATTAGGAACAAATTTATCTTGAAAAAGAATTTGAATTTTTCAAATTCGTTATGTGAATCAAATTAATTGTATGAGATATAATTAATATAATGTATGGTGATACATTATAATATAAAGTTTAATTTGTGATTAAATTTTATTAATTGAGAGAATTATATATTTGAAGGAGTTCAAATGTATGAAAAATTAAGTATATGATATTTAATTAGTAAATTAATTAAATAATTATGAATTAATTAATTATTCAATTGAGTCTAATTAAATGTGATTTAATTAAACTATAGTATATGAGAGAAATAAATATTTGAAGAAGTTCAAATATTAATATGAATTTGATTCATATTAAATTTATAGGATATAAGAGAATTTGAAGGAGTTCAAAATTTAATATGAATTTGATTCATATATATAGAATTAATTAATTGAACGCCTGAAATTAAATATATGATATTTAATTTGGTAATTAATTAATTAATAGAAGGTTTGAAATTAAATATATGATATTTAATTAGGTAATTAATTAATTATAGAATTAATTAATTGAATAATTAATCATTCATGAAAATGATTAATCACTTATGGAAGTAATTAATCATTTATGGAAATAATTAATCAATTATGGAGATGATTAATTATTTCTATAATTAATCAATTATGGAAATGATTAATTATTGAAATGATTAATCAATTATGGAAATAATTGATTATTTGTGAATATTTTATTCATGACCTTTTTCCTATAAATAGAACACTAAACCAAGGATTTAGGTGATACACATTACACAACCCTAAGGCCACAAGAATGCACTCTTGCATTCTCTCTAGCCTCCCTAGCCACTCTCTCATATTCTCTCAACCAAGAACAAAAAGAGAAATTTTTCCTCTTGTGTTTTTCCCATTAAAGATTAGGTAGTCCCACAACTACGTTCCTAATCTCAAAGTCATAGCGGGGAAGATCAATTGGTGGTACCCCAATTGTTGACGTTTGGTCCCTATGAAATCAAGAAAGACATTCTTGATATTTCAGAGACGACAATGACGGTATGAGTTTTGCTTCTCTATCTCTAATTAGATTTATATTAATTTTTATGAATGCTTATCCTAGAAATTTCTATTATGAAATTGTTGTCAATGTATTGGTATTCTGGTAGAAACAAAATTAACTACGAAACAGTCCAATTGCGCTTTCGCTAATGGAATTAGGGAATTCCAACCCTTCAACAAAAACTTGAAGCAATACATCAATTTTCAAATGAAGTACTTGCTCCTCCTTCAATGGTATTAATTTTCTCTTCTGAAGATTAAAAAAAATCAGCAACATCTAAATGTGTCATGGTAGACGAGTTAAATACATCATCTTCTTGATATGTGAAGTTTGCTTCCACAGTTTTTTCTTTCTTTAATGATGCTTGGTAGAGATCCACCAAGTGCTTAGGCGTACGACAAGTACGAAACCAATGTCCTTTCATGCCACATCGAAATCATTGGTTTTCAAGAGCCCTGGTTTGGTTGTGGAGCTTTTCCTTTATGATCATCATTATTTTTGGTTCTCTTAAAATTATGACGACCACCACAAAATGAATTATTTCTTCCTCTTCCACGGTCACGACCTCGACCTCGACCACGACCTCAACCACGATTGTTAGAAATAACATTCGCTTTAGGGAATGTTGTTGCTCCAGTTGGTCGAGATTCATGATTTTTCATTAACAACTCATTATTTTGTTCAACCACAAGAAGACATGATATAAGTTCAGAAAACTTTTTAAAACCTCTTTCTCGATATTGTTGCTGCAGGAGCATATTCGAGACATGAAAAGTAGAAAATGTCTTCTCTAACATATCCTTATCAGTAATTTTTTCTCCACATAACAATAATTGTGAACTTGTAACGCCCCGCGTTTCGTAATCGAACTATTTTGAGATCTGTTGAGCTTTTTATTCTAATTTGAAAATTAGAATTTAAGCTTAGCCTCGGGTCATTAAATTAAATTTCTATAATTTAGGAAAAAGAGATTTTTAATTAAATCTTTAAATTTCCTAAAGATTGGAGGTTTAAAAATTGAAATTTATTTTAAGTCCAAAAGGCCCAAAATTCTCTTAATTTGTTTTAATCCCAAATTCTTTAGGAGCTAAGATTGGGTTTAAAATTATATTCTAATTAAGATCCTAAATCCCAATTTAATTGGGTTTCTCCTCTTAGGGTTTATTTTAAAGGAAAAGAAAAAGAAAAACCCTAATCCTTCATCTCTTCTTCCCTCTCTTTTTGTGTGCCGCCAGTACCCCCCTCTGCATTTTCTTCCTCGAGCAGCAGTCCACCAACCACCATCTTCTTCTCTCTCTCCCGTTTTCTCTTCTTCTTCGGCGGTAAGAACCCACGCAAAGGCTCCTTCTCCAGCAGGCTGTCTTCTTCCTCCGTCCCTCTCTCGATTTCTTTCCGTCTGTTGGTCGTCAGAAGTTGATGGTCACGCACTCAAGGCAGTCGCAGCGCCGTCTTTCTCCCTCTCTTTGTGTGCTCGTCGGTCGACCATCAACAAACCCACAGGCTTGGGTTTCTTCGTCTTTTGCGCGCCAGGACCAGCAACACCCGCGAAGCTAGTGCTCTCAACCCTCTCTTTCTCTCGTTCTCAGCTAGGACTCGCGACGCTCGTGGGTAGCAGTTTGAGTCTTCTTTGTTCTTGAGTTTTGGGCGCGTTCAGGCTGATGTAAGGTTCGTTCGGGCTTTTTTTTGTAAGCTTTCAGCATTACCCATGATGTATTAATCTCGAATTTAGTTTACCCATGCTTGTTCGACCTTAGAATTGAGTGTTTGGTTTGATTTCTTGTTTTCCCAGCGCTGTTTAGTGCGGTTTTGAACTCGAAATAATCCTTGGCTCGTGACCCATAACCCAAATGACCTTGATATGGTTTACCCATTTGTTATTGTCTTCGAAATTGCAGGATTGAGTGTATCCCACTGCTATCCAACGGCGTCTTGGATTAAAATTGGTGTTCGGTGAATACCCATAACCCAAACGGCCTTAAATCGGGTTACCCATAACTTGTTGGCTTGAGACCTTGGTTGTTGGGTTAATTCGAATACCAACCAGCAAGCAGTAAAGCTTGTTTGGTGGATTTTGGTAAGTTTCTATGCCCTTAAACCTTTGTAATTCGTTTAGGTTGACTTTGGAAAAGATTATAACCCATGGGTGTTCTGTTAGCGTCAGTTTCGACTCAATACGAACCCCAGGCAGCACGTATTCAAGGAGTTTGGTGCTGGTCAGAAATTTCCAGCAAGCATTAAATTCGATTCGGTAAGCTTAAGCGATTTCCAACATGTTATAGGTTCATTTGAAGTCATTTAGAGTGTTGGCAAGTGGGCTAAGTTGTTCCCTAACCTTTAGAAAGTCTCTTTTGTGCTTGTAGGTCCGTTTAGAGCTCATTTGGATAAGTTCCAGCCGATAATTGACTTTATTGGGTAGAATTTAGAATTAGACTTGCTCCAAGTCGTCGAGTCAGCCTTCAAGCTTGTGTTGAGTTTGTTTGGTAAGAAACTCTTCCCTATGTACCTTTTAGGTTCTAATAGGGTGGTTAAGCTCAATTATGATCTTTATATGTTATCCTTGATGTTAGGAGCTTGCCTAGTTTTGGTTTAGGGGCTCTTGGATTATCTTTGGAGCTTTTCATCTAGTTAAGGAGCGTTTAGAGCTTCCAGTAAGTAGTTCTTACCTGTTGAAGTTTGTTTGATTGCATGATGCACGCTGCTTGTTTACTCGCTTTATAACGATTCTCTTGCTTCTTGCTTATTGCTTTTATGCTTAAATACATGTTTTGCTTCTTGCTTTTATTGTTTATGCATATATGGAATCTTCGAGTAGCCTGAACTGTTGTTGTGTGGCGATTGGTTGTTAAGCATGCTATACTTGCTGTGCATTCATGGGTTAGCATGAGTCGAAAGCACGTTCTTGTATGTATATGCTTGGTAGTCATAGTACATGAGTCTAGGAGCATGTTGCAGGGCATATGCATTCTGGATAGGGTTGATAAAGAGGTCAGGGACCTGAAGGTGAAAGGAAGGCAAGTTGGGTGAATGTCAGTGCACCTCGGGTACAAATGGTCGAGGGGTGACAAGTCACCAGTGGTTTTAAGAGGAGCATCGAGGCCTTGGGTACAAATGGTCAGGGATCGGTGTGATGAGTCTAGAAAGCATCGGTGCACCTTGGGTACAAATGGCCAAGGGGCGATGCACAGTTCGAGACCGTGTTTTGTAGGTCTTGGTTCCAGTTTCTCCTTTGCTTGCAAGCTTCCATAAAAGAGAACATCGTCATTCCAGGACAATATTGTTCACTCCTCCTACTCTTTTTTTTTTTTTTGTTCTCATGCTTGATTATGCCTTGTTTTCTTTATACATTGAGGACAATGCATGTTTTAAGTTTGGGGGTGGAATAGCATGTTTGTGGAGCCCTTGAGCATTTGAGTTCGGGCTATAGTTTTGAGCTTTCTTTGAATTGAGCATATGGTTGTTTTCTGGATGCTATTTTTGCATGACTATGATTTCCTAGGATAGAATTTCTTTTCAATTTTCAAGCTTTCGATGAGTTGTAAGCATGAGTGCCCAAAAAGGGAGACTTTTTAAACTTTTTCTAGAAGATGTCTTGCATGAGTTGAGTATTTTTCTTGGCTGGATTTGGATTTGAATGCTTAGGAGCGAATTGTTAGGTTCATATGCTTGTTGTCACCTCGATAGGTGTAGGGAAGAGCTAAAGAGTTAATTTTTTGTAAATTAGCATGTTTAATCTTACCTAGGAGGAAAGAAAAGAATATATGTTTATCATGTTCATAAAGAAAAATCATTCTTGTTGTTACAAATTGAAAGAAAAAGAAAGTCATGACTTATGCGCACAATGCAATGTTTAATAAAGATTTAGGCAAAAAGAGCTAGGCCAACCAAAGAGTAAAACTCGGGTTAAGGGTCCCTGCAATAGGTGTGTGAAAGCTAGTGCCACATATTAATGCTTGTTGTAATTTTCAATTATAAGCACCTAAGTACGGATGAAAACAAACTAATTTGTTCCATTGACTCGTTAGTGAATCCTTAGTGCCAGTGTAGAGGGAAGATGAGTTGAGAGTTTAGTAATCCAATCCCGGGCTAGTAGAGTCTAATCTAGTTAAGTTAGATGTCACTTTTGCAAGTTAATTTTGGAAAACTTTTGATTTGTCTCCCTCATTGGTCCTTATGTGCATGTCTCTTGACTGCTTGATTATTGACTTTTGAGCCTTGAGGATTGAGTCATGTTTGTTGCATCCATGCTTCCATTGTATGCTTGATTTTTAGTTTGCTCGAGGACTAGCAAAAGCTTAAGTTTGGGGGTGTTTGATAGCGAGCATAGCTAGCGAGTTTTCCCTAATTAATTAAGCTAGTCTTTTATATTCAAATGGCCAAAATTATGCATTTTCATGCTTTATTTGTAGGAAATAAATATCGGAGCTAATCGTGTGTTCGGGACATGAAAAGGGGCTAAAGAACGAAAAAGATTCAAGTTAGAAGATTGCAAATTGGGCCCATCCGAGAGCCAGCGTCGAGACGCTGCTCTTTGGGCGTCTCGACGCTGGCATTCCATATTTGAAGTAGGTGGCAACAGGTCGCAGCATCTCGACGCTGTGACCCTAGCGTCTCGACGCTCTCGGCTTCCCTTTCCAGAATCCGTAGTATCGTGACAGCGTCGCGACGTGTGCCGAATTTTCGCCCTATATATACTTTGCGATTAGGTCAGATTTGGGGGACCTCTTTTGGTGCATTTTGGAGCCGTAAAACAGAGACAATTGGGGCGGTGGAAGCTAAACCAAGTGGAGCAAGAGCGAGAATCAAAGCTTTGTTCGTGGGGATCGTAACGGGGACGTGCAGTCTCGGCCTACTTAGCGTTTATTTCTCTTTTCCCTTGCTTTAGTTAGTTTTAATGGCTATTGTAGACTTTTTCTATATCGTAACGCTTTGTATGAGTAGCTAAGTTTCAAATCTTAGGGATTGATGTAGCCGTTGGGCACTTTATGGATTGAATTTATGGATTGTTGTTATTGATTCATTTATGCATAATGTATGTTTAATGCTTTCAATTTACCGGCCATGAATTGAATGTTGTTTGTGCTTAAATCTAACTCGGGAGAGAGGATTTAACTTAGAACTCATTATGCATAACTAGGATTTAGCTAGAGATGGGAGATAATAGTTAATTCTAGAAATCGTTAAAAAGGATAACCTTAATGCCTTGCATGTTTAATGAATTTAGATAGGGATATCAGGTTCATTGCATGTGGGAGAATCATGTATGCTCGGGAGAGATATGTGTGATTTTAGTATTCCAAGATTTATGAATCACAGCATGTCATTAATCCATGAATTAATCCATAATCCCAATTGGTAAAATCAAATCCCTAAGACCGTTGTCATCATTAGATTGTCACATTCTTTTAGTTTTTGTGTTAGATTTGCATACTTTGTCACTAAAATTTGTTCCCTAAATAAAATTGGTCAAAAGTATTTTCGGTAATTAAATTGGCTAGAAACCCAATCCAGAGGACGACATTCGAAATCAATTTTCACTACATTATAACTTGACCCGTACTCTTGCTGTTAGTAATTCGTGCATCAGAACACACCTCTACTTACCCTAGAGTCGGGAAGGAATGAATTCCATCTTGTGTGATTATGTTCCCAGCTCCCCACTCGGTCTTGTCCCCAAAATGGCAGGCTTATTGAGTCGACGTGCAAGCCACTCTCACCCGTACAAATCAAAGGACAATCCCTCACGGACAGGAGTCCATAATCCACTCAGGATTGAGACTAAGTTGCTGTTGGGTTCCTAGAGTGAGTAAAATTATGATCTGAAAAGACTCTAGAATTCCTGTGCAAGTATACACAGTCTGCAGCAAGTAATAAGTATTTGTCAATCCAAGGCCTGAACTAGCTTCCACTCTATCTATTTTGTATGAATCTTTTAATGGTTTCAAGGTAATAAAAATGATTGGGTTTTATAAGAATTATGCTGAAGCAAAGTAAATGACAGAACAACAAGTAAACAAATAGGCAGACAAATTAGAGGCAGGCGCTGGTTAGGTTTAGTAATTGTTTTAAAAGATGCTCTAGCAATATTATTGATCATGCAACTCTCGCAGTATTATTAGCGGATTCCTCCCGGAACTCCGAATCTTTTGGAATGTGTTTCAACCCCAATGAAGTACGACCGATCAAGCACTAGGCAACTGGCTATCCCTAGCTCAGTCACTGGCGTTCACCAATACACAATGATCGTAGTGTGATTAATCGCCACACACTCTCTAAATCATCCCTGAAACTAGAGAGAGGTATTCATACCGGCTGGCCAAGCGGGCATAAAATAGAAACAAGCACAACAATTAACCAAGATGCAATAATCAATAAATATTATTAGAGTTTAAGCACAGCAACTACATATTCCTTAACCAACGCCTAAAGCTACTTAGTTCATAATAAGCATGGAAACACAA
Organism: Luffa aegyptiaca; assembly: GCA_017139565.1. Lineage (NCBI taxonomy): Eukaryota > Viridiplantae > Streptophyta > Magnoliopsida > Cucurbitales > Cucurbitaceae > Luffa > Luffa aegyptiaca. The sequence goes on along the minus strand of CM029405.1, from coordinate 20,534,803 downwards.
ATTACAATCTGAGTAGGCATGTCCATTTACACAAGATAATGAAGAAAATAATAATCTCCTTAATCAGCTTGCGGATGATGGTGTTCTTGGTAATCTCCAATCTCTCTATACTACTCGGCTTCCAAGGGAAGTTGGAATGAATTTGACTTGGGCGGCTTTCTCCTTTTATAGAGGTGGTAGGAGGCTTGAATTAGGTCAACTTGGACACGTGTAGGGCTCTTCTTGCTCCTTTATCCCGAAAATAACTCAACAGAAGTCGGTTTACTAAATTGGATAACGAGTTGTGACGTGGCAGTTTTGCCTCCGGGTTTGCTCCAGCATAAAATTCGCTCCCTCAAGTTGCCCAGCAACAGATTCTGCACAAAATGATTTCCAAAGCTTCCATTCTTCCAAATGGGTTAAAACATGTAATATCTATCCACAACCAACCCTAATAAGCACAAAGGACACACAAAACCCTATATAAATGAGGCCTAAATAACTACCTTTTGGGCAGTTATCACACCCCCAAACTTGAACTATTGTGCGTCCCGAGCAATGCTAACCAACTTTCCCTTAAGAATTCAAAACATTAGACAAAGCATAGCTTAATCAAAACAGATAATCCAACACTACCTTCAACCTTTACCTGAGCACTCTGCAAAACCAAGCTCTGCTGCAGCAAAATAATTCTTCCGGCATGGACAAATAATCACCACTTTTAACTCAATTCTAAGAACTTGCCACAGCTTAGCTCTATTATCAGACATATCAAAACACATTTTCAAGGGGTTTAAATTTTTTGTTTTTCAGACTTAAAGCAGCCCTACAGTCATAAGCTCTTAAGCACGGGATGACCCACTTTATGGTGCAGTATACCCATGCCTCAAACTCATCACCAATTAGGCTAAATACTCTTTATAAAGCTAAAAAATCCTTAGTTATTCCATCTCTTGCCCCTCAGAATGGCAACATTTTATGTTGAAGCTCACCTAAGTTCTGGGAGACAGAAAAACTGCTGGATCATCATTCATCCTTCAAAACTTTTGCTCCATGAATTTTCTCAGCAAAATTTTCAACAAATAATTTTTTCAGCAAATAATTTTTCATAATTTTTCATATTTCCTAGGTCACCTTTTGACGCGAAGACAAACTGTGGGTATCACAAATGTCCCCGGTTACTCAATAACCTAACAAATTATTTAATGAAGGAGAGGAATGCTCGAGCAAAACAATTGGAGTAGCAAAAAGTCCCCCAAACTTGAATTATTCATTGTCCCCAATGAAGCATTAAAATTTTAAATGACACCCCCAAACTTAAATTTTTTCTATCTGAATTTTTAACCTAAGCGTGGGACTAGAACTAAGCTTAAAGTGGATCATATAAGTCAACACTACCTCCAGAATTCTTCTTTGCCGCAGCAACAGTCCAGGGTAGAAGAAATGCTCAAGCAAAACGTTTCTGGAGATCAGAATACCGTGATCTAATTAAGCTTAACCAGTCCAAGCTTCAAAAATTCAGAAGAAAATTAGTTAAGTTAGAATTCTCAGTGCTACAGAACAGAAACATCTGGAAATTTCATTAAAAATATAGAAAAAGAAATTACATCAGCAGATATATTTTTTAGAAGCAGAAATATTAAAAAGAAACAAACAAAACATCAACAGAAAAGGAAAGTAGAAAATGCGCGAGCAAACAAAAAGTTAGAACAAAAATCATGCTCACTCAGGGCCACTTCATCCTTTAGTCCTCTTGGCCCGGTTCATTTCCATCTTCCTCTTCTCCTCCTTCCATTGGTGGGGGCGGAATCCAGGGGTTCAGTAGGTCCTCAGGGAATACGGGTAAGGCCGGGTATGGTTCGGAAAAATTTGATTGCAAGGCCACCCTTAAGGCAGCATCCCTTCTCTTTACATAGTCCCAGAAAGTCTGAAATTGCCTTTCAGCGAATTCCATTCTGCTGGAATGCAATTGCAACAGCTCCTGAATTTGTTGGATGCCGCACACCAAACCCCCTTGGCGTGCTTCATGTGTTCTCTGAAGTCTAGCCAAATTTGGCGTATCAATTATTCCCTTATCTGGTAATATCATATCATCCTCACTCTCTGGCACCCCTGCCCTTCGGCATAGCATCGTAATAGTGTTGGGGAAAAACAGCTTCCCCACCTTTTTCCGCCAGCAGTCAAGAATCTCAGACGAAATTATTTTTCCTACATCAATACTCATTGAGTGAAGAATAGCAAAGGCAAGAAATACCCTGTCCCGAGATACTGTGGAGTCATGCGTAGTCGGTAGTAAGCGCAACTTAATAAAACCCATCCAGGTGTTGGCCTCGCTTTTCAAATAAGCTGCCTGAAATGTGCGCTTCCGCGTCTACGACAACCTCCATTGGGCCCCCTCAATGCCAACCTCTCGGACAGCCGCACTTAACTGATCGTTAGATGGGGCAACCACCATCTCATTGAAGACTGCATGCGGAAAATCCTGGAGATCAAACAATTCATTAACAGCTTCTGGGCTCCAATCCACTGGGACTCCTCGAACTATAACCTGAAATTCTTCCTTATCGTCAAGATTTGCGTAAAATTCCCGAACAAAGTTGGAATTCACAGGCTCTGGTTTCGCACAAAATTGGCTCCAGCCGAGGTTTTCTATTCTAGTCCTCAAGAACCGTGGCAACTCATTGCCAAATCCTCGTTCGAACAGAAAGTCCCGTTTCAGCATCTCCTGGTATTTTGCTCGAGCAAGGTTGTTGACGAAGCGAATAAAAGGTAACCCTTGTGCCTCAACCTCGTCAGCCGCACCTGATGCCTCGGCAATACCTTTGCCCTTGTCTTCTCTTCGCTTCTGCAAAATCTCTTCCTCAGCCTTCTTTCCTTCTTCTCGCACTCTTTCCTCAGCTTCTTTTTTCTCTCGTTCCTCTCGCTCTGCCTTCTCTTTCTCAGAATCCGACGATGGTGGTGATGGGGTATCAGTCCGAATCACCTGAACGCGCCCAGCCTTCCGCTTGATGCGGCGGCGCTTTGGTGGTTCAGGCATTATGACCTCAACATGAGCCTCCTGCACCGTTTCCTGTTCATCCCCTTCCTCAGGCACAACCGCGGTCTGTTCGTCTCGAACTTCTTCCGCCTGTGTTTCTTGATTCTTCTCAACATTCTCCTTTTGCACCGAATCTTGGACTATTGGTTCTACCTCAGGATTCTGAATTCCTTCCGTATCTGGGTCATTCACTGGTCCTTCTTGGATAGCTTCTTGCTCCGCAGCCCTATGCTGCCTTCTTCTCCGTTTGGCTTCTTTCTCTTCTGGCGTTTTCTTCTTCTTGGTTTTAGCTTTCCGAACTTCAGGGGTAACGGGCACCTCCTCCTCCTCACTTTCTCTTTCTTTCCTTGCTCGTGTTTTTGCCATGAAGGATTCAAGGATTTTTCCAGAGAATGAAAGGGAAAAAGAAAAAAGAATGCAGAAAGATTGAAACAAGAAGACGAAATGAGAAGAAACTCACCAATGTCTGTGAATAAATAAGGCTCCAACAAAATGCAATCTCAACCGAAAGGATTTGCTCTGCATTAAATAATATTACTGTTTTAATCGCATGCAACCGGAAAATTTGAAACCAACAATGGTAAAATCGTGAAGTTCAATCGCCCACGGTAAATTACTATGCGCTGTCCTCTATTAAAGCCCTCGGATGATTACTGCGTGACACGTGGCTTCATCAAATGACACTTGCAAATTTACCTGCGAAAATTCAAAGAAAATCCCAACGGTAAAACTAATAAATTCTCAACGAAATCCCTTCGTAGTTCGGATGATTCTGCTCCAGCCATCACCTTGCCGCAACAACCTTCTGACCCTGCAGAATCTTAGATACGGAATTTTAAATTTCAAAATAGGAAAATCAAATTTTTTCAAATTCAAATTTGAATTAACCAATCAAATCAAATCTAATTCTTTTTCAAGCGAAGCCGAATAAATTAGAGAAAATCTTTATTAACTTAAACTAGAATTCAAATAACTGAAAATAAAATCTAGATAAAATCTAATCTAACTAATTAAAAGAGAATTCAAAGATAATTTAAATAAATAACCCGAAAATAAAATAAAATCAAATTAAAAAATGAAATGGATAAAATCTAAACTACCAAAAATGATAAAAATACTTAAAGATAAAATCTAGCAAACCATGCAACACTAAATCTAACCTAATTAATAAATCAGCAAAAAAATAGAATTAATACAAACTCTGGGAGCTCAAAATTTTGCTCTGTGAAATGCTCCCGTAAAAATCCTACTCTCTCAATCATCAACCAACTTTAGGGAAGGATATTTCATCTGGAACTCCTCTCCCCAATAATGTTTGACACGCTGTCCATTCACTTTGAACATTCTCCCATCCTTTTCGTCTTGCAAAGTCACTGCTCCATGGGGGAAAGCCTCAATCACCACAAACGGACCTGACCACTTGGACTTTAGTTTCCCAGGAAACAATTTTAATCGAGAATTATAAAGCAAAACTTTTTGACCTTTGACAAATTCTTTAGGCCTAATTTTCTTGTCATGCCACAACTTAGTCTTTTCTTTATATATTTTCGCATTCTCATAAGAAAATTGGCGAAATTCTTCCAATTCGCTAAGCTGCAGCATTCGCATTGCTCCTGCACTACTCAGATCAAAATTTAACTTTTTCAAAGCCCAAAACGTTTTATGCTCTAGCTCTAATGGTAAATGACAAGCTTTCCCATACACTAACCGATAGGGAGACATACCTAGAGGAGTCTTATAGGCTGTCCTATAAGCCCAAAGAGCTTCGTCCAACCTAAAAGACCAATCCTTTCTAGATGGATGAACTACTTTTTCTAGAATTGATTTAATTTCCCTATTACTTATTTCAGCTTGACCATTAGCCTGTGGGTGATAGGGGGTAGCTATCCTATGCTTGATTCCATACTTAGCTAAAAGCTTAGTTAAGATATTATTAACAAAATGTGTACTCTCATCACTTATTAGAGCTCTAGGTGTCCCAAACCGCGCAAAAATGTGCGATTGGAGAAATTTTGAAACTGTCTTGGCATCACTCTGATGGCATGCAATGGCCTCCACCCACTTGGACACGTAATCTACTGCCAATAAAATAAAAACATTGCCATTAGAAGGGGGAAATGGCCCCATAAAATCAATACCCCATACATCGAATAATTCGACTTCTAAAATGTAAGTAAGAGGCATTTCATCTCTAGGCCCTAAGTTCCCTCTCCTTTGGCAAGCATCACATTGCTTGTAGAACCAATGGGCATCTTTAAACAAGGTAGGCCAAAAGAATCCGCAATGCAAAATCCTCATAGCTGTCCTCTGACCGCTGAAATGGCCTCCATACGGCGAAGAGTGACATTGCTCCAGGATTTCCTTTGCTTCATCACCTGAAACACACCTACGAATGATACCGTCAGAGCATTGCTTATACATAAATGGCTCATCCCAATAGAAAAATTTTGCATCATGCTTAAACTTTTTCTTCTGCCTCCAATCCATGTCAATAGGGGTGACTCCCTTGACCAAAAAGTTGGCAATATCAGCATACCAAGGGACTTCCCTGACTACCTTTACCTGAACAACGAAAAGCTGCTCATCTAGAAAAGAATCGAAAATAGCAGATTGCTCCAGCAAAGATGATGATGGATCAAGACGAGACAAATGATCTGCAATGACATTCTCTGATCCTTTCTTATCCTTTATCTCCAAGTCGAACTCCTGCAATAACAAAATCCAACGAATTAGTCTAGGCATTGCATCTTTCTTTGACATTAAATACCTTATTGTTGCATGATCCGTGAACACCGTGACTTTGGATCCAACCAAATACGGCCGGAATTTCTCAAAGGCAAACACGACAGCTAACAACTCCTTTTCAGTAGTTGTGTAGGTTACTTGTGCCGCATTTAAAATCCTGCTTGCATAATATATAGGATGGATAAATTTGCCCTGCTTTTGCCCCAGCATTGCACCTACTGCAGCATCACTCGCATCGCACATTACCTCAAATGGTAAATTCCAATTAGGTGCACAAAGAATGGGTGCTGAGATTAAAGCAGCCTTCAATGTCTCAAAAGCCTTCCTACAATCTGCATTAAAGTCGAAAACATGATCAGTGCACAATAAGTTACAAAGAGGTTTACTGATTTTGGAAAAATCCTTTATGAACCTTCTATAAAATCCAGCATGTCCTAAAAAACTCCGAATCCCCTTCACTGAGTTCGGTGGTTCCAATCTTTCAATAACCTCAACTTTCGCTCTATCAACTTCTAGACCATTCTTAGAAATCCTATGACCTAACACTATGCCCTCCTTCACCATGAAGTGGCATTTTTCCCAATTAAGAACTAGATGGGTATCCTCACATCTTTTTAACACCTGACCTAAATTATCCAAACAATTCTGAAAAGACCCTCCAAAAACTGAAAAATCGTCCATAAAGACCTCAACAGTGGACTCAATCATATCAGAAAAAATTGCTAACATACACCGCTGAAATGTTGCTGGAGCGTTGCAAAGGCCAAAAGGCATTCGCCTGAAAGCAAACGTCCCATAAGGACAGGTGAAGGTGGTTTTCTCCTGATCCTCAGGAGCAATAGTAATCTGGTTATACCCAGAATAACCATCCAAGAAACAGTAGTAGGCCTGACCAGCCAATCTATCCAACATCTGGTCAATAAATGGCAGAGGGAAATGGTCCTTACGGGTGGCTTTATTAAGCCTCCTGTAATCCATGCAAACCCTCCAACCAGTTACTGTCCTGGTTGGGATCAATTCATTGTCTTTATTGCTCACCACAGTGACACCTCCTTTATTAGGAACACATTGGACAGGGCTTACCCAATTGCTGTCTGCAATTGGATAAATAATGCCAGCATCCAACCATTTAATCACCTCCTTTTTAACCACTTCTTTCATTGCAGGGTTAAGCCTTCTTTGTTGCTCAATACTTCTAAAGGATCCCTCCTCTAGAGTGATTTTGTGCATACAAAAAGATGGGCTAATCCCCTGAATGTCAGCCAATGTCCAACCAATAGCCTTGCGGTATTGCTGCAGCAATTTTATTAAGGCCTCCTCATGCTCCGGTATTAAATCTGATGCAACAATAATGGGCAACGTCTCACCTTCCCCGAGATACACATACTTTAGATGATCCGGCAAGGGCTTCAAATCTAAAGTAGGTGCCTCAATCAGGGATGGCTTAATCGGGGGAGCCTTTCTTTGATCTAAATCTAAAGACTCAAAAACATCCTCACACCTAAACAATTCTTTTTCATTTTTTCTTTCCAAAGAACAAACTTCTAAATCTCCTACACTAACCTCTCCATGATTTTCCAAATGCTTATGTGCCGAATCCTGAATTGCTGTCTCAACAATTGTGTTCTCCAGAATCCTAATGAAAGAGCAATCTTCCATCTCGTCTGGATACTTCATGGCCTTAAACACATTAAATTTTACTTCCTCATTACAGACTCTCATTGTTAATTCCCCTTTTTGAACATCTATTAATGCCCTACCAGTAGCCAAAAATGGACGTCTTAGAATAATTGGGACATCTTTATCAGCCTCATAGTCTAAAATAATGAAATCAACAGGAAATATGAATTTATCCACTTTCACTAAGACATCCTCAATTTTACCCTCTGGATATGTGATAGACCTATCAGCTAGTTGGAGTGTAACTGTGGTAGGCCTAGCTTCACCAATACCTAGCTTCCGATAGACCGAAAGAGGCATAAGGTTAATGCTTGCACCTAAATCACAGAGTGCTCTACCTAACTCTTTTCCACCTATAGACACAAGTATAGTAAATGATCCTGGATCCTTAGCCTTGGGTGGTAACCCATTCTTAAGAATAGCACTACATTCCTCAGTAAGAGATACAGTTTCAAACTCACCTAACCTCTTCTTTTTAGTTAAAATATCCTTAAGAAATTTAGCATAATTAGGCATTTGCTCTATAGCTTCTACTAAAGGGATATTTATATGCAATTGCTTAAGAATCTCTAAAAACTTTTTAAATTGACCATCCTGATTCTTAGGCTTTTGCCTTTGTGGAAAAGGTAGAGGTGGTACATAAGGTGGGGGCGGCACATAAGGTGGTTCCACATCTGGAACAGAACCAGATGCTCCAGCATCTTTATTGCTGCCTCCAGCACCCTGACCAAACTCCAATTCTTTCTCAACAACAACAACATTTCTATCACAATTATTATCTATATCCTGGGTTTTACTAGGCTCTTTTCTTTCTTCTAGTGGCTTACCACTCCTAAGAGTCACTGCCTTTACCTGCTCCTTACCTTCCCTTTTAGGGTGTTCAGTATCTGAAGGAAGTTTCCCTTGAGGCCTTGCCTTCAGCTCATTAGCTAGCTGACCCACTTGCAATTCCAAGGCTCTCATTGAAGCTTGATTACTTTGAATAGCGGCATCTGTACGAGCCATAAATTCTTTCATCATTGCCTCGAGAGAATTCCCCGAATTTTGCTGGGGCAAAGCCTGCTTATTTTGCTGGGGCAATACCTGCGCTTTAGCAAATCCCGGCTGGTTCACTTTCTGCTGTGCTTGCACATTACTCCCTTGTCCTCCCCACGCGAAGTTGGGGTGGTTGCGCCAACCTGGATTATAAAAGTTAGAATACGGGTTGTTCCTCTGATTACCTACAAAAAACACAGAAGCTGGATTGCTGGGGCAAAACTCGTAGTTGTGATTTTCACCACAATAGACACAAGCTTCCTCTGCAACTTGGTTCACCACTGCAGCAGGCTCCACAACTGGCGGCTGCTGATGACTAATCAATGTCACATTCTTAAGAGCGTTAGCAATCATTGCAAGATCGGCCCTAATGGTGGACACACCATCAACTTCTAATACACTCTTAACCTTTTTATTTGAGCCTCTAACATACGACCACTGACAACTATTAGTAGATATTCTTTCCAAAATTTCATAGGCTTCATTAAAAGTTTTTGCCAAAAGGGCCCCTCTAGCCGAAGCATCAACCATACCTTGAGTTACCGCATTCAATCCATTGTAAAATGTTTCCATTTGAATACAATGTGGTAGGCCATGGTAGGGACACTTTCGCAAAAGCTCCTTAAACCTCTCCCAAGCCTCACTAAAAGTCTCATCTTCAAGTTGCCTAAACCCTACTATCTCACTCCTTAATTTAGCATTTCTATTAGGTGGGAAATATTTACTCAAAAATTTTTCAGCTAACTCATCCCATGTCCTAATTGATCCTGGAGCAAAAGAATTTAACCATGCCTTCGCTCCATCCCTAAGAGAATACGGGAACAGAGTTAATCTAAGAGCATCTCTAGGCACTCCTTGAATTACAAAAGAATCACTAACTCCTAGAAAATACTTAAGATGCAAATGAGGGTCCTCAGATGACAAACCATGGAATTGACCTACGGTTTGTAACATCTGAAACATTACCGGTTTCATTTCAAAATTTGCTGCTTGAATTTGAGGACGTGCAATCCCTGGATTCAACTCATCAAACATTGGAAAAGCATATGCTCGAATGGCTCTGGTCCTATCGTTCACTACCAAGATAGGATTCTCAGCCTGATTATTTTGCTGCTCATTTTGCTCCAGCGGCGGGTTTTGCTGCAGCACACGATTCTGCTGGGGGTTCGCTAGACCTTCAGGACCTTGCGGTAGATGCGGTACGTCAGCCATTTGATTCTGCTGTCTACGCTGCTCTCTTCTTCTTATCCTGAATGTCCTCTCGATTTCTGGATCAAGCTCGAACCTCACCCCAGGCGGATCGCTCATGCACCAAACTCACACCTGCAAAAACAAAAGAAACAATCAAAAAGTTCTAGCACCAAACCACCAAAACACATACACAAAACAGATCAGATAAAAACTTATTCAAGTCCCCGGCAACGGCGCCAAAAACTTGTTGGGTTCCTAGAGTGAGTAAAATTATGATCTGAAAAGACTCTAGAATTCCTATGCAAGTATACACAGTCTGCAGCAAGTAATAAGTATTTGTTAATCCAAGGCCTGAACTAGCTTCCACTCTATCTATTTTGTATGAATCTTTTAATGGTTTCAAGGTAATAAAAATGATTGGGTTTTATAAGAATTATGCTGAAGCAAAGTAAATGACAGAACAACAAGTAAACAAATAGGCAGACAGATTAGAGGCAGGCACTGGTTAGGTTTAGTAATTGTTTTAAAAGATGCACTAGAAATATTATTGATCATGCGACTCTCGCAATATTATTAGCGGATTCCTCCCGGAACTCCGAATCTTTTGGAATGTGTTTCAACCCCAATGAAGTACGACCGATCAAACACTAGGCAACTGGCTATCCCTAGCTCAGTCACTGGCGTTCACCAATACACAATGATCGTAGTGTGATTAATCGCCACACACTCTCTAAATCATCCCTGAAACTAGAGAGAGGTATTCATACCGGCTGGCCAAGCGGGCATAAAATAGAAACAAGCACAACAATTAACCAAGATGCAATAATCAATAAATATTATTAGAGTTTAAGCACAACAACTACATATTCCTTAACCAACGCCTAAAGCTACTTAGTTCATAATAAGCATGGAAACACAAATTACAATCTGAGTAGGCATGTCCATTTACACAAGATAATGAAGAAAATAATAATCTCCTTAATCAGCTTGCGGATGATGGTGTTCTTGGTAATCTCCAATCTCTCTATACTACTCGGCTTCCAAGGGAAGTTGGAATGAATTTGACTTGGGCGGCTTTCTCCTTTTATAGAGGTGGTAGGAGGCTTGAATTAGGTCAACTTGGACACGTGTAGGGCTCTTCTTGCTCCTTTATCCCGAAAATAACTCAACAGAAGTCGGTTTACTAAATTGGATAACGAGTTGTGACGTGGCAGTTTTGCCTCCGGGTTTGCTCCAGCATAAAATTCGCTCCCTCAAGTTGCCCAGCAACAGATTCTGCACAAAATGATTTCCAAAGCTTCCATTCTTCCAAATGGGTTAAAACATGTAATATCTATCCACAACCAACCCTAATAAGCACAAAGGACACACAAAACCCTATATAAATGAGGCCTAAATAACTACCTTTTGGGCAGTTATCAGTTGCCTAGGTCATCCTAGTGAAATAGAAACCTAGCTAGCTAACGGTATTACAGCTAGTGATTAACTATTTCGCGGTCCGGTCTTATGCAAACTCATTGCATAGGATACCCCCACTGGCATGTCAACTACATGAACGCGTTGGATCATTACGTTTGTATCATAATACAAAGCGGACCGTATCCATAGGGTCACCAGGATAAGGTACCCAGCCTTATCCCTATACTATAGACCCTTTAGACTGAATTTTGAACATTGATCCCCGTATGTCCCTACACACTAGTTCAAGCTTCATTCTATCAGCCTAAGATGTTTAGTTTATTGGATTAGGGTTAATAAGACAAGATTACTGAATACTAACAAAGAAATGAATAATACATCATGTTGTTAATGTTCAGTCAAAAGGTACATTTACTATCTACGAGTTTTAGGGCATAAAACCCAACAAACTCCCACTTGAACTAAAACTCAAGATAATGGGAAAGTATATACAAAATAATCCAAAGCTGGAAATGGTAAATGTATGTTGTACATTACATAAAAGGTAAATATACAAAATACAATAAACTAGGGCATCCTTACACCTATTACACATCTCCCACTTGCCCTAGATTATACTATATACATGTCTCACAGCCTAGACTCTCTAGATGACCCTCGAACACTTTAGCCGAGAGGGCCTTCGTAAACGGATCAGCAATGTTGTGCTCCAATGTGATCTTGGTCACGACCACATCTCCTCGTTACACAATCTCTCGAATCAAATGATACTTCCTCTCGATGTGTTTACCTCGTTTGTGGCTGCGAGGTTCCTTTGAATTGGCTGCAACCCCACTGTTGTCACAGTATAACGTTATGGGCAAGTTCATATTTGGAACTACTTCCAAATCAGTCAAGAACTTCCTTAGCCAAACTGCTTCCTTAGCTGTTTCACAAGCAACTACATACTCAGCCTCCATGGTTGAGTCTGCTATGCATCCTTGCTTGATGCTTCTCCAAACTACAGCTCCCCCGTTAAGGGTGAACACTGACCCTGACGTGGATTTCCTAGAATCCTTATCAGACTGGATGTGACGCCCCGTGCATTTCTGGTGTTAATTAAATTCCATAAATATGGTCGAATGAAAATGTAAATTTTATTTGGGCTTGTAATATGGAATTATTAGTTTTATACCATAATGTTGGGTAATTATTCTTTGAATATAGGCGTTTTATTATTTATGTTCCTCCCTAAAGCTCGATTAAAATGTAGTTGCAAGGTCGGTCTTAGCGTTGAGTTTTTCACGTTAAGTCAAAGGAATTAAAGTGGGGTTCTATTCTTGGAATGCTCTATTTGGGGCTTTGATTTATTCAATTGAATAAAGAAAAAAAAAAGAAAGCCCTAACCTCAAACCCTCATCTCTTTTTCTCCATCTCTTTCTTTCTTGCGTGGGAAGACCCCATTCCCCTCCCTTTTGCCGTGATTCAGCCACCTCTAGAAACTTCCAGCTGCTGCCGCCGCCATGTACGCCGTCGCCGTCGCAGTGAGCGTCGTCGACCAGCATCCCGTCGTGTCGCCCAACCATTCGCGGATCTCTCCCTCTCGGTCGCGCGTTCTCCTCTCTTCCCGTGGGTCTGGCTGCGAATCTCGTTCTCTCTCCCTTCGTGTCGTCACTGTGAAGGTCGTGCCGTTGCCGCCGTCGTCTGAGTCGTGCCGCCGCCGCACGTGGGTTCTCTTCTCGCACGGGTCTCTCTTTTCTTTGTGTTTTCAGCAAGGTAAAGGTCGTGGGTAAGCTCTTTTCCGTTGTTCCTTGCGGTTTTAAGCCCGATCTAAGTCCTTTTACATCTGTTTTGGTCAAATCTCGCGTCCTAGCAGCCAGAAGTATCGTTCCTCGCGTTTTTGCCTCTGTCCAGCAGCTTTTTCGGGTGTTTTGGAGGTCGTTTGGCGTTGTTGGTAAGTCTAATCTCTTACCCATGCTTTCTTTAGGCCTTTAGTCAGGTTTAAGCAAATGCCCAATCATTATGGACTCCGTATTTCAGGATTTAAGTCTGATTAGCTGCTGCCTAGCGTCGTCTTTGCTCAGTTCGTGAAAGTTTCGGTGTCAATTAGCATTTCCGGTAAGTTTAGCTCTTACCCATTCTTGTTTAGAGCTCATAGTAGAATGCCCATTCGATTTAGGTGCTGAAAAGTTAAGTTTGTGTTGATTTTCTGATCTGCAGCACCGTCTAAGTGTTCGATTAAGTTCGAAACACTTCAACACGAATACCCACTACCCAAGGACCCTTCTAGCGCGTTGTTAGAGGTTAGAATTGTTGTATATTTTACAAATAAAATGTGAAAGAAAGTGATTTAAATTCAATTTTTCAAGAGTTTCAAGATGGATTGAAACATCAATTTCAATTTGATGTTTCAATTACAAATTTAACATATGGAAGTTAAATTTGATATTATAACTCAATTGAGTTATATTTTTCATATGTTTCAAATTTTATTTAATTTTGTTCTTTGGAGTTACTAAGTTGCTAACCTATAAATAGCAACTTGTTTCTTCATTTGAATCATCCCATTCCATTTGGAGCATTCTTCCTTCTTTCTTTGTTTCTTTTGATCTTGAGTCAAGTTGAGAGCAAGTATCCAAGAGTTCTGCCAGATCCGAGTAGTTCGAGGTTGCTGTTCTACCGGAATTAGTCGTTGTATCCTGCTGAGATGATCGCTGTAGCCTGCTTGCAACCTGTGCAGAGTGAATAATTGTCTTCAGGACAACGCTTTGTAAACGTGCCTCGACTATTTATTGTCAATATATTTTTCAACGTTTATCATGTATACAGTGTCTGTATTGTTATTTACACTGTAATTGTTAGTATCCAGTTGAGGTGTAATCAGTTTGCTAGTGTAATTCAGTTCTTATTTGAGCATTATCTCCAACAAGAATAACCCACCTAGCGTGGAAGCGGGTCCGTTTGGTAAGTTTCTTCGCTGCCCCTAGCTTGTTAGTCTCAAGTTTGTTGGCCACTAGTAGTTCTAGCCTTAAAAGCCTGTTTTAGGTCGATACCCATTGCATATCTAGGCTCGTAGGAGTTGCCTAATCGTTATAGGTCCTAGTTCATGTTTTAAAATGGGTTATCATTGCCATTTTGGTTAAGAATCATGTAGTTCTTCCCTCTTTAGTCTCGTTGCCTTTGTAGTGTTGCCCAAGCCTTGTAGGTTCTTAAAGCATGGTTTATTGAGTTTTGTTTGCTGTTCATAGGTTAAAAAGCATGCCAAATAGGTTCCTATTAATTATCTAAGCCGTAGTCGCATTGCCCAAGTTTTAGGAGTTCTTAGAATGTCATTCCTGTGACTTTTTACTTGTTGTCTAGCGGCTGAAAAGCCTTGAATCTGGTCATTCAACGAACACCCATTGCCTGTTGAGCCTTAGACATGGTTGCCCATGGTCTAAAGGTTGTGGGTTTTTAATTTGGGGAATTTTGAGTGGCTGTCTAGCAAGGAAATAGGTCTTCTCTTAGTTGAATTAGGCCTTTTAAGCATGTTTAAGGTCGCTTTAAGTTGGTTCTAATTCAATAGGTTTTATCCTTGTTATTTAGGGCTTTATGGACTACCTTGGATTACTAAGGTTGCCTTGGAAGTGCTATAGGTAAGTAGTTTCTACTTACTAAGCTTGTTTGACTACATGAAGCATGATCGTTGTTTATCTGTTTTTCTTATATTTGTGCTATGTATGAAATGGCAAATATGTGTACTGTTGTGCTGTGTTCTTTAAAATGCTTGTATAAAGCATGAATTGTACCTTCTGTGTTGCTTGAGTTGTATTCGCTTAAGGTGTTTAAGCATGATGAGTGTTTGTCTTGGGCATGGTGAATGTTGAGTTTAGCTTTCGAGTCTGGCTTGCATGTTGCATGGGGGATGTGTAGCATGAGTCGGGTGTGAGGCACAACACATGGTGTGTAATTCATGTGTAGCGGAGCGTGACACGAAAATCACGTGGGTGTGAGTGCGGAGCGTGACGCGGAAATCATGTATGAGTGGCGCAACACATGACACGAATTTCATGTGGGGTAGGTGCGGAGCATGACGCGGAAATCATGTAATTAGCGGAGCATGACGCAGAAATCATGTATATTGCGGAGCATGACGCGAAAACCATGTAGTTGCGGAGCATGACGCGGAAATCATGTGGAGTCTCATGCGTGCGTTGCATAGCGTGTGATGCATTTGCATGAGTTGGTTGTTTTTAAGCATGTTGTAGTTTGTAGCTTAAAAGCACGTCGTTTGTTGTGGTTGTGTAAACCTGTTGGATGCGTGTGCTAAGCATGTTGATTGTATTGGTTGTTGTTTGTGGCTTGGTAAGTGTGAGCTGCTTACCAGTACCACGGTTGTACTGATACCCCCTTCCCCATCTTTCCCCCAACATTTTAGATGTTGCAGGTTTAGTCGATGAGCTGGACCTTGGTGATGAGGAGGAGAGCTACGAGGAAGATGCTTAGGATGTCGTGATTTTATTTCGTACCTATGTTTTGATAGGCTAGTTTGGACTAGTTGTTTATATTGTAGTCCTGTTATGGTGAGATTTGTTGAGTTGCTTATATTGTGAACTTAGAGTTTAGTTTCATTGTTATATCATTTAAAGAATAAAGTTGTTTAGATAGTATTCTTTTGGGATAAGTAGCTAGTGATAATAAAAGTTGAATCTGTAATCTGGTTTGTGCATGTTTTATTTAACGCATGTTGCTACGAGGCCTGACTCGTATAGTGAAGTAGGTTGTGTATCTGATTTGAAGTTTGGTGGAGTTGGGTGGAGTGTTTAGAAGTGTTTTACTGTTTATCAGGTGTTGTAAAATTTTGGTTCAGGTCATTTTACGTCGTTATGCTGCCGAAATTTTTGGTACATTCGGTTTAAAGTGGTTTCAGATCCGTAGTTATGGGTTTAGAGTTGTGGTAGCGTCTCTAGGTTAGAGGTTGGAAAACCTGGGGCGTTACACTGGAAGTCAGAGTCGGTGTATCCAGTGAGAACTAACTCTTTAGCCCCAAACACCAGCATGTAGTCCCTCGTTCTCCTAAGATACTTGAGGATTCCTTTAACGGCGGTCTAGTGGTTCAACCCTGGATTTGACTGATATCTGCTGACTATCCCTTCTGCATAACAGATGTCGGGCCTCGTGCAAAGCATTGCATACATTAAGCTGCCCACAGCTGAGGTGTAGGGAATCCGTCTCATATCCTCAACTTCTTGAGGTGTCTTAGGACACTGTTCCTCTTAGACAAGTGAACTCCATGCGTTATTTTATGAATGTTGGGATTGCGTTGAACTGTTTAGATTTATTTGGCCATAGATTTTGTTATTTTATGTGAATTTTTTCGTGTAAGGGCCCTGTGTTTTGGGCATAAATTGCAAATTCAGAGTCTGTAAGTTCGGGTCTAGCATAGGGATGCCGATTGTTGAAATCACAGATGAATTCGAGCCCGAAATCATGAAAAATAGTCACGGATCGTGCCCAGAATTTGCTTCAGACGCAACAGCGTCGCGACGCTGTCGCGATTCCAGACGTGCGGAGAACACGCAGTGTCGAGACACTGCTTGCGGTGTCTCGACGCTGTCACGTGATGCGACGGGAATTAGGGTTTTTTCATGTATGCATTACCCCTAATTTGCGGTTTGGTTTAGTATGACCTATTTGGTTCGGTCTAAACCGGTTTTAGCTCGGTTCGTGGTTTTCGAGGCTGGTTCGAAGGGGTTCAGGTCGGTTCGAGCGGTCTGATCCAGTTCTGAAGCTGCAAATCTTTGTAATAGGATAGAATTTAGCTTGATTAAGTGTAATTTAACTTTATTTTATCCTAGGGGCCAAATAAATCGGTTCATATGCTATTTAAATATGCTTTATGGATGTCATATTAGAATCCCACCTTAGGTTATAAACATGCTCATACATTTATTTATATATTATAAATTGTTATAATGTATGTTTTAAATGCATGGATATTTTCATGAGTATTTTAATATAAGTGTATATTAAATATATGAAAATAATAAAGCATGAAACATGTCATTACTTAGATTGAATATAAATAGTTATGTTAAATGTGATGTATGCAGCATGCTTGAGTGATTCTCTTGATTGGCTTATATATAAATGTTATATTAAAAAGAAAATCAATATTGCATGAAGCATGAAACATCCATAGTGTGGTTTAATTATTTAATTTGAATATGATTGTTGAATGAATTAAACCCAAGAATCATGATTATAGGATTAATCATTAAAATTTGAAATAGTTTTAAAGTTAATGATTAGAAACCGTCAATCTATAATCAAGAATTACATGCAAACATAAGATCATAGGATAAATGAATTAATTTTAAACCGTTTAAAATTAATTAGACCTAGATCATTTTCTAATAGGATTAGAATTGTTTCCTTACTTAGAATTAAAAATAGTTTTAATTGACTAAATAGGAAAAACATTACTATGATTATAAAGGAACTCCACCGATTAAGTTCTGTCTAAGGCTGGGGGTACTTAAGATGACAGTTTACAAAACACCTCCTACCTGGGAACTGACCCAGAATACTAGAGTTGAATTAATCATAGTCAAATGTTAGCATGCAATATCAATAGGTTTGTCAAAAGAGTTTAATACACCTAGATCTTTAGAGTAAAGAGATTACATTACTATGGTTATAAGGGAACTCTCCCGGTGAAGTTCTGTCTAAGGCTGGAGGTACTTAAGATGACGGTTTACGGAACATCTCCTACCTGGGAACTAACCCGAATCTCAAGTTGAATTAACCATAGTCATGTTAACATGCAATATTGCTAGGTTTATTAAAAGAGTTTAATACACCTGAAACGTTGCAGTAAAATCCTCACCATGAGAGTAATAATAGGATTAGACTTAGATAGATTGACTTAGCCGAATTTATCTAAGTTAAATAACCCTAAATAAACTGTAGGACATTTTAGTGAGAGGAAAATTACAAAACGAGATTTAAATCAACTTTTGCTCCTATGTCCCTATATTCACAACGTGAGATCCATGCTCGACTTCGTGTCGCCTTTGGCGCGGTCTCCCTTCGAAAAGTGTTTGCGTGGATCAATAACAAGGTGAATGGAGAAAATGTCTATAGTAAGTGGGAGCGGGACACGTGTCAACGTATCTCTCGGTCTCCGCCCTTAGTTCACACCATGAGAGTTCTATGGTCCGCCTGCGTGTTGCCTTGGAGCAACCATCACTTCGAAGGGCCCGATCATAGGATTTAGAACACCGTGAACTCCTGAAAAGGATAAGGATTCTTAGGTTAATTATCGGCAGTTGTCTTACCCTTCGGTAGCCTGTTGGTGCGTGCCTTTGAGATCTAAAAGTGGGAGGGTTACACTTACAGGGATAAGTTAAAAGTGTTAACAAATCCTAGACCAAACAACGGTGGCTGATGTCTATAGGAATATGAATTAGAATTGGCTGAAAAATTGTTTTCATTTCAGAGGAAGAATAGCTGATCACCCTTTGGTGGCTGCTATTCTGAACCTTTGAAACATCGTTGCAAAACTAAATCAATAGTTTTAGGGTTCTGTGATTGCTTGTTTTGCTGAATTGATTGGATTGTGTGCAATTGTTTGCTTGTATGATGGGTTAAGGCAAAGATAACTAATACAATCATTATTTGTTTAATCTCAGCAATGTCTTCCTCAATAGTCTCTCTGATTAAAAATGAGAAATTAACCGACGAAAATTACGCTACGTGGAAATCAAACCTGAATACGATTCTTGTTGTCGATGATCTGCGGTTCGTCTTAACGGAGGATTTTCCTCCGGCCCCTGCTTGTAATGCATCCCAAGCAATAAAGGATGCTTATGACCGCTGGACAAAGGTCAATGATAAGGCCCGCGTCTATATCTTAGCCAGCTTATATGAAGTTTTGGTTAAGAAACATGAAAGCATGATTACAACGAGGGAGATTCTTGTTGTCAATGATCTGCGGTTCGTCTTAACGGAGGATTTTCCTCCGGCCCTTGCTTGTAATGCATCTCAAGCAATAAAGGATGCTTATGACCGCTGGACAAAGGTCAATGATAAGGCCCGCGCCTATATCTTAGCCAGCTTATATGAAGTTTTGGTTAAGAAACATGAAAACATGATTACAGTGAGGGAGATTATGAACTCTCTCCAAGAGATGTTTGGACAATCGTCCAGAAAACTCCACTATGATGCTCTCAAACGAATTTATAACTGTCGCATGAAAGAAGACACATCTGTCCAGGAACACGTCTTGGAAATGATGGTCCAATTTAACATGGCAGAAACATAAGGGGCGGTCATAGATGAGCGAACTCAAGTTGCATTCATCTTGGAATCTCTTCCGAAGAGTTTCCTACAATTTCACAACAATGTGATAGTGAACAAGATGGCGTAAAACCTGACTGGTCTCTTAAATGAATTGCAACTCTATCAGTCTCTTTTGAAAAACAAGGGTCAGATAGAAGATGAGACAATAGTTGTTCATTCCAAGGGTTTATCCTCTGGATCTAAAGCTGCATCTCAAAACTCTTCTTTGAATAAGATTCATGAGAAGAACGGAGACAAGGGGAAGGCTCCCGCTGCTACTGTTAAAGGCAAGGGAAAAGCCAAAGTTGTGGCTGACAAGGGCAAGTGTTTCCACTGCAATATAGATGGACACTGGAAGAGAAACTGCCCAAAGTACCTTGTTGAGAAAAAGAAGGAAAAGGAAGGTAAATTTGATTTACTTGTTTTAGAAACATGTCTAGTAGAGCATGATGAGTTTTCCTGGATACTTGATTTAGGAGCAACTAATCATGTTTGCTCTTCTTTTCCGGAAAATAGTTCATTTCGACAGCTGAAAGATGGTGAAATGACGCTCAGGGTCGGAATAGGAGACGTCGTTTCAGCTAAAGCAATGGGAGCTGCAAAGTTATTTTTTAGAAATAGATTCTTACTTTTAGAAAGTTTGTTAATTGTTCCTACGATTAAAAGGCACTTAATTTCTATTTCATGTTTGATTGAACAATCGTATACAATTACTTTTAATATGAATGAAGCGTTCATTTATAAAAATTGTGTACTTATTTGTTCAGCCAAATTAGAAAATAACTTGTATGTATTAAGACCAACCGAAACCAAAGCACTTTTAAATCACGAATTGTTTAAAACTGCTGAAACTCAAAGAAAAAGGAAAAGAATTTCTCCAAGTAGTAACAATATTTATCTTTGGCATTTAAGACTTGGTCATATAAACATCGATAGAATCGGTCGTTTTGTAAAGAATGGACTTCTAAGTGAGTTAGAAGATGATTCACTACCACCTTGTGAATCTTGTCTCGAGGGAAAAATGACCAAAAGACCTTTTAGTGGAAAAGGTTACAGAGTCAAAGAACCCTTAGAGTTAATACATTCAGATCTCTGAGGTCCAATGAATGTGAAGGCTCGAGGAGGGTACGAATATTTCATCTCATTTATAGATGATTATTCGAGATATGGTTACTTATACTTAATGGGACATAAGTCTGAAGCCCTTGAAAACTTTAAGGAGTTTAAGGCTGAAGACCTATTAGGTAAAACTATTAAAATGCTTCGATCTGATTGAGGTGGAGAGTATATGAATCAAAGATTCCAGGATTATATGATAGAACATGGAATCCAATCCCAACTCTCAGCCCCTAATACACCTCAGCAAAATGGTTTATCAGAAAGGAGAAATAGAACTTTGTTGGATATGGTTCGATCAATGATGAGCTATGCTCAATTGCCTAGCTCATTTTGGGGATATGCAGTGGAGACTGCAGTACACATCCTGAACAATGTTCCCTCGAAAAGCGTTTCTGAAACACCTTTCAAGCTATGGAGAGGGCGTAAACCTAGTTTACGACACTTCTGTATCTGGGGTTGTCCAGAACACGTGCTTGTGACAAATCCTAAGAAAATGGAACCTCGTTCAAGGCTGTGCCAATTTGTTGGTTACCCTAAAGAAACGAAAGGTGGTCTTTTCTACGACCTACAAGAAAATAAGGTGTTTGTATCGACGAACGCCACTTTCTTGGAGGAAGACCACATGAGGGATCATACACCACGTAGTAAGTTAGTATTAGAAGAAGCTACTAAAGAATCAACAAGAGTTGTTGATGAAGTTGGACCTTCAACAAGAGTTGATGGAGGGGCTAGTTCTTCAGGCCTGTCTCATCCTTCTCAAATGTTGAGAGTGCCTCGACGCAGTGAGAGGGTTGTATCACAACCCGATAGCTACTTCGGTTTAACTAAAACTCTGGTCGTTATACCTGATGATGGCATTGAGGATCCATCGTCTTATCGACAGACAATGAATGAAGTAGACAAGGACCAATGGGTCAAAGCCATGGACCTTGAAATGGAGTCAATGTACTCCAATTGTGTATGGGAACTTGTAGATCCATCTGAAGGGGTAAAACCCATAGGGTGCAAATGGATCTATAAGAGAAAGAGAGATGTAGCTGGGAAGGTACAGACCTTCAAAGCTAGACTAGTAGCCAAGGGTTAAATCCAGAGAGAAGGGGTTGACTATGAAGAAACTTTTTCTCCTGTCGCTATGTTAAAGTCTATAAGAATTCTCTTGTCCATAACCACATATTATGACTATGAAATATGGAAAATGGACGTCAAGACTGCCTTTTTGAATGGCAATCTTGAAGAGAATATCTTCATGTCTCAGTCCGAGGGGTTCATAGCCCAAGGTCAGGAACAAAAAGTCTGCAAACTGAATCGATCCATTTATGGGTTGAAACAAGCATCTAGATCTTGGAACATTAGATTGGATACTGCAATCAAATCATTTGGTTTTGACCAGAATGTTGATGAACCTTGTGTATTCAAGAAAATCCACAAGAACAAAGTAAGTTTTCTAGTACTTTATGTGGACGATATCCTACTCATTGGGAATGATGTAGGATACCTTACTGACATTAAGAACTGGCTAACAACCCAATTCCAAATGAAAAGATTTGGGAAAGGCGCAATATGTGCTTGGGATCCAGATCATTTGGGATCGTAAGGACAAAACGTTAGCATTGTCTCAAGAAACGTATATCGACAAGATATTGTCTCGATATTCGATGCAAAGCTCCAAGAAAGGTTTATTACCTTTCAGACATGGGGTTCATCTGTCCAAGGAACAATGTCCTAAGACACCTCAAGAAGTTGAGGATATGAGACACATTCCCTACGCCTCAGCTGTGGGCAGCTTAATGTATGTTATGCTCTACACTAGGCCTGACATATGTTATGCAGTGGGAATAGTCAGTAGGTATCAGTCCAATCCAGGGTTAGACCACTGGGCAGCGGTTAAGAATATCCTCAAGTATCTTCGGAGAACGAGGAACTACATGCTAGTGTATGAGGCAAAGGATTTGATTCTTATAGGATACACCGACTCTGATTTTCAATATGACAAGGATTCTAGAAAATCTACGTTAGGGTCAGTGTTCACTCTTAACGGGGGAGCCGTAGTTTGGCGAAGCATCAAACAAGGATGCATAGTAGACTCAACTATGGAGGCTGAGTATGTTGCTGCATGTGCAACAGCTAAGGAAGCAGTTTAACTCAGGAAGTTCCTGACAGATTTGGAAGTTGTTCCAAATATGGACTTGCCCATAACATTATACTGTAACAATAGTAGGGCTGTAGGAAATTCTAGAGAACCTCGAAGCCATAAACGAGGAAAACACATAGAGAGGAAGTATCACCTGATAAGAGAGATTGTGCAATGAGGAGATGCGATCGTCACCAAGATCGCTTCGAAGCACAATATAGCTGATCCATTTATGAAGGCTCTCTCGGCTAAAGTGTTTGAGGGTCATCTAGAAGGTCTAGGTCTACGAGATATGTATGTTGTTTAATCTAGGGCAAGTGGGAGATATGTAATGGGTATAAGGATGCCCTAGTTTATTGTATTACTTGTATATTTACTTTTCATGTAATATACAATGAACATTACATTCCTAACTTTAGATTATTGCATTTACTTCCCATTGACTAGAGTTTTAGTTCAAGTGGGAGTTTGTTGGGTTTTATGCCCTAAAACTCATAGATAGTAAATGTAATGACTGATCGAACATAAATAAAGTATTGTTTGATGTTTTTTCAATAAAGAGTTATTGTCTATATTATGTACATCTTGCCTAAATAACCCTAATCCAATAAACTAAACACCCTAGGTTGTGGAATGAGTCTTGAACTATATGTGGAGACATACGGGGATCACTGTTCAAGAAACAGCCTGAAGGGTCTATAGTATAGGGATAAGGGTGGGTACCTTATCCTGGCGACACTATGGATATACGTTCCACTTTATATTTTGATACAAACACAATGATCCAACACGTTCGTGTAGGGGACATGCGAGTGGGGGTATCCTATGCAATGAGTTTGCATAAGATCGGACCGCGGAATAGTAACCGCGAGCTGTAACACTGTTAAATAGTTAGGTTTCTATTTCACTAGGATGACCTAGGCAACTTAGTCTGAATCCTAAGTGGATTATGGACTCCTGTTCACGAGGGGTTATCCTTTGATTTGTATGGATGAGAGTGGCCAGTTCGCCGACTCAATAAGCCTATCATTTTGGGGACAAGGCTGAGAGGGGAGCTGGGAACATAATCACACAAGATGGAATTCACTCTTTCCCGACTTTAGGGAAGTAGATGAGTGTTCCCTTAAGTGGTGACTCCAGGTCTTGAACAAAGGGCCCTACCCTCTCACTGGCCCGAGAGGGGTTTCTGTTTGGTGGTTGGACCACAAACAGGTTGTTCATTAGAGGAGCACTGGTACTTAAGAAGGTAGAGGTAACTCAGGGGTAAAACGGTAATTTGACCCGACTGGAGTTATGAACACTTGTGAAGGACTAACTTGCTGTTATTGGTCTGCAGTGAGAAGAATGCAACTGTGGGTCTTTAGTGGAGTGAACCCACAGTTAACGAAAATTGATTAATTAGTTAATGAGTTTAGCCGATTAAATCTCATATTGCTGGAGCTTCTGATCTGTAGGTCCATTAGGTCCCATTGGTAGCTCGTAAAGAGACTTGAGGCAATTAAGTATAAATTGTAAATTGAAAGTGTTCAATTTATTTAGGGGAATCATATAATGTATGATGATGCATTATAGTATAAAGTTTATGAAACTTTATAATATAATTCTATTCAAAATTAATTTTGAGAGAAAATATTTGAAAGAGTTGAAATGATTAATATGAATTGGATTCATATTAATAAAAACAAATTTTTAATAAAATCTCTAAAATTAAATATATGATATTTAATTGGGTAATTGATTAATTTAATTATTAAAATTAGATATGAATAAGATAATAGATCTTATTCATGACCTTTTCCTATAAGAAAAAGGTCTTGGCCTTTTCCTATAAATAGGACCCCTAGAGGGTGGGGTGAAAGGCATCCCATTCATTCTTCTACTCTCAGAGATTTCTCCTGATGGCTCCCACCAGTCTCCTGCCTCTAGTAGTCTCAGAGTCATACCGGTGTAGCCATAGTGGTAGTGTTCGCAGTAGTTCGTGATTATTTCAAAAGCAGTTGGTGAATTTAATATGAATCGTCAACAAGAGTAAGTAACTTGTTACTATATAAATTAGAATTAGATTCTATAGATTTTCAGCATGTTTTAAATATATTTACAGTAAATTATGCATGATAATTATTGTAAATTTTGCCCATCGTATTGATATTTTAATCTAGATTAAAATACAATCATAGGTCCTCTAATAAATCTTCCTCTGCGCTAGGGATTTAATTCCTACAGTTATAAAGTAAGAGTGACTTATTTCTTGGTCCGGTCTTGTGTAAACTTCTTTTACACAGGATGCCCCTACTCGCATGTCTCTACATGAACAATCTAGGATCACGTCGTTTGCCTTTTTCACAAACGTAGGTTGTATCCATAGTGTCACCAGGATAAGGTACCCAGCCTTATCCATAGTGTCACCATGATAAGGTCCTACCACTAAACAGAGTCCCTCTTGGGCCAATAAGAGGGTGGGGTGAAGGAATGAAATCCTTGGCAGCGGAAGCGTGTATTAGATCGAAATATTGTTAATTGGGCTAAGATGAAATACTGATATATTGGCCTTAAAATTACAGAACTTATTCTATAATTTAAACAGACTAAGCATGTAAAACCATGTTCTAAATGATTTAGAATTTGAGGAACTTACTTGTTGTATAACCAATTCCACAACACTATGCTCATGATGAACCCCCGAGAAGAAGCTTAGCTCATGGATGAAAGTAAAGCGTAAGACAAAAAGTAAAGAGAACGCAAAATAGAAAAACAACTTGAATTCATATTAGATAAAAGAATTGAGTACAAGAATTATAACTTACAACTAAAATTGAAAGGAAAAATAGAAACTGAAGAATGTTGAAACTAAAAGACTTGAACAAAAAATAAAGACTAGACTCAATTAAGGATCTTCCCTTCTCTATCTAGCTTGCTCTTGCCCTTTTTCAAGGAGAGACAAACCTTTCTCTTCTTCTTCTTTCAAATGGAAGAGTCAGCAGAGGCTGAAAGACCCAGAACTCAGAGTGGTTATAAGATGAGACAAGAGAAAAACTTAAGATCTATCATAAGGACGAAATTCCAAGCTCTCTTTTCTTCTTGCATCTTGGTTGCCTTTTATAAACCTTGGAAGGTAGGGTTGGCTGCTGAGATCAGTGTGAGAGAGCCTTGGAAGGTAAGAGTCCATGATACTTGGAGATTTGATACGAGATTTGAGATTTTCGGATGATTTTGTGAAGATCCTGCGAATCTTGATATTCTGTAGGAAAGCTCAGTTGCGACCGCATATTGGACGCAAAATCTCTTCTGTGTGCTGCCTTGACAATTTTGTCTTCAGCTGGGGCTACTTTCCTTATAAGGTTGTGGGAGCATTTTGGTCGCATATTCCACATCTTCAAGACCAGATGTAGGTGCAAATCTTCACTTTAACTCCTTTGCTTCGCTGACCTTTAATCTCCAATTGCGGGCGCATTTGCCTTGAAAAGTCCTCTGCACAAAAACATTAACTTGGATAAATTCTTACAAAAACAATCTCTTTTTGTACATTTTAAACATAAATTCTATATTTCTAAGATTTTCCATAAGATTCTAAGACTTTTGCTGATTTGACTTGAAATGATAAGATTTTAAGCACAAAGTCTTTGCTTTCTTAGCAATAACCTAAGCTTTTAAGGCTAAATAATGCACATAAATGAGTGTTATCAATTGTCACTACATAATTCACTTCTTGGTGCAAATCCTTCATTAGTTGCTTTAGCCACATATTCTCCTGTGCGGCTATGGTTGCTGCTCTATATTTTGTTTCTGTTGTAGATAGTGCAACTGTTGGTTGTCTCTTGCTGCACCAAGAAACTACTCCAGAACCTAGCTTGAACAAGTAACCTGTTGTTGACCGTCGTGTATCATGATCACCATAATAATCAGCATCACAAAAACCTTCTAACTTGCAGTGATCTCCTTTCTTATATAGAACACCATATTCAATGGTTCCTTTTAGATATCTTAAAATTCTTCGAACTGCTTCGAGATGAGGCTTATTAGGATTTTGCATGTATCGACTCATAACTCCAACAGAATATGAGATATCAGGTCTTGTTAGGGTAAGGTAGATCAAACTACCTACCAACTATCGATACATCATTGAGTCTGCAAGATCTGTACCTTCATGCATGCAAAACTTTTTATTATTCTCCATCGGTGTAGATATTGGCTTGCAGTCGCTCATTCCATATTTTTGTAGGATATCCTTTACATACTTCTGTTGTCCAAGAAATAACCCTTTCTCCGAGCACTCCACCTCTAGTCTGAGGAAGTGCTTCAGTTCTCCAAGTTCTTTCATTTCAAAATGAACTAGGAGATTCTGCTTTATTTGTTGAATTTCTTCTGTATGATCTCCTGTTATGATTAGATCATCCACATAGACCAATATGATTGTGACCTTTGAGTCTTGGGCTTTTACAAATAAGTTGGAATCTGTCGGAGCCACTGTATAACCACTCTAAACGAGAAATTCTGCAATTTTTTCATACCAAGTTCTTGGTGCTTGTTTTAGACCATACAAAGCCTTCCGCAGCTTGCAAACATAGTCATGATGAGCTTCATCCTCGAATCCTTTTGGTTGCTCCATATATTGAAGGAATGAAAATCCTTTGCAGCGGAAGCGTATATCAGATCGAATCGTTGTTAATTGGGTTAAAACGAAAAACACCAGTACATTGGCCAACAAATTTCAGAACGTTTCTAAAATTAAAACCTATATTAAGCATGCAATTCTAAACCATTTAAAGTTTTAGAAACCTACTTGTTGAAGATCGTTCTTCACAGCAAGTTCTTCCTTGATTAGATTCACGTACAGAGGATGAATTCAATTGGGCACAACCACTAGTAAACACCCACTAATCTCTGAGTTCTCGAGGTTGTGATTGTAGGATCACCATCTTCAAAGGGAAGGAAAAATTTACAGCATTCATGTTGCTGTAAAATTCTTGGAGAGAATTAGAGAGAATCTCAAGAGAGAGAGAGCATTCTGCTGTAAAGCTACTGGAAAAAAAAAACTACTCCTCTCCCTTTCCCACACGTTGGTTGAGAGTGAATGAGGGAAGGGGGGTTACAATCGTGTAACTCCCAATGAGGTGTCAATCCCTCATTGTCCAATACATATTAATTTAACAATTAAATTAATATATGTTAAAACTATATATTTTTGCACATGAAATTAATTTTAACCAAATCAAAATTTGATTAAATTAACTTTAACATATAGTTTTAAATTCAATTAAATCATATTTAACTGAATTAATTCAACCAACTAATTAAATATCATATATTTAATCAATTTTATATTTGAATCAAATTCAAATATATCTCTCTCTATTAACCTATAGTTTTAATGTGCATCTAATGTACATTTTATGAACTATAGAATTAATTTAATTAAATCACATTAAATTAAATTAATTAATTAATTCTCCAATTAATTAATTCATTAATTAAATATCATATATTTAATTAATTTACTATTTGAATCATATTCAAATAATTCTCTTATAGACTATAGTTTTAATATGAATCTTATTCACATTAAATATAACCTATAGTTTCAATATGAATATTTGAACTCTTTCAAATATTTAATTCTCTCATTAATTAATTTTTGAATCACATCCAAAATTAATTTTATACTATAAAGTTTAATTCATCAATTAAACTTATATTATAATGTATCTTTATACATTATCTCAATTGTATCAAATACAATTTAATTCCCTTAACGAATTTGAACACACTTCAAATTCTATTCAAGACTATTTAACCTCAGAACCCTTTACGAGCTAGCAGGTGGACCTAATGGACCTACAGATCAGAAGCTCCAACGATATGAGACTAATTGGCTAAACTCATTAACCAAGTTAGTCAACATTCGTTAACTGTGGGTCACTCCACTAAAGACCCAAGCCTGCACTATTCTCACTGTAGAATATTTCTGTGTCCACGGATATCGACCAATAACGGTAAGTCAATCCTTCACGAGTGTTCGTAACGCCAGCTGGGTCAAATTACCGTTTTACCCCTGGGTTACCTCTGGATCCTTAAGTACCACTGATTCCTCTAATGAACAATCTGTTTATGATCCAATCAATAAACAGCAATTCCTCTCAGGCCAGGAAAGGATGGACGCCCTTGTTCAAGACCCAGAATCAGCCCTTAAGGGAACACACATCTGCTTACCCCAATAGGGGAAGGAGTGAATTCCATCTGGTATTGTCATGTCCCCAGCCCCCCACCCGGTCTTGTCCCCAAGAAGGTAGGCTTATTGAGTCGGCGTGCAGGTCACTCTCACCCGTACTAATCAAAGGACAATCCCTCGTGAGAAGGAGTTCATGACACACTCAGGATTAAGATTGAGTTACCTAGGTCATCCTATTGAAACAGTAACCTAACTAGTTAACGGTGTTACATCTAGTGGTTTACTATTTCGTGGTCCGGTCTTATGCAAACTCATTGCACAGGATACCCCCACTCGCATGTCTCCTACATGGATGCTTTGGATCATTGCATCTGTATCGAATACAAATTAGGCCGTATCTCATAGTGTCACCAGGATAAGGTACCCAACCTTATCCCTATACTATAGACCATTTAGGTTGTTACTTGAACACTGATCCCCGTATGTCCCCACATACTAGTTCAAGTTTCATCTAAACAACCTAGGATCTTAGTTTATTGGATTTGGGTCAAATTGTGCAATTTTAGTAACAATAACTCTTTATTGTACAAACCTCAATAACAACGTATTAAGACAAGTGAACAATTTGTCATCATTCACTATCTACGAGTTTTAGGGCATAAAACCCAACATATATATCTCTCGATCCAGCTCTCCATTTAAGAAAGCATTTTTAACGTCCATCTACCACAACTTCCAATCCTTACTGGAAGCAAGTGCTAATAAGACTCGAATAGTTGTGAGCTTTGGTACTGGACTAAACGTCTCATCATAGTCCAACCCATACTATTGAGAGAATGCACGAGCCACTAATCGAGCTTTGTATCTCTCTATCGTCCCATCTGCTTGATTTTTTATTTTGTAAACCCAATTTACACGATATGGGTTTAACATCTTTAGGCTTTGGCACCAAGTCCCATGTTCAATTTCTTCTTAATGCATCCACTTGTTCTTCCATGGCCTTTCTCTCCATTGGATATTTTGAGATGCTACTTCATATGTTGTTGGCTCATCAAATGTTGCTAATGCTGCATTTACGTACCTGGGATTTGGCTTTCTTTGTCTGGTTGATCTTCATAATTGTGGCTCTTGATTATGTACGCCACTTTGTGTCCTTGACTGTTCTTTCTCTTCGTTTTTCTCTTTAGGAAGATCTTCTTCTTCTTCTATTGGAGCTTGTTGCACTTGACTCATCTCCTCTTTTAATCCTTCCTTAAAAGACCCCTCGTCCGTAGGTGCCTTCTCTAATTCGGGTGCCCACCATGATGATGCTTCATTGAATATAACATTCCTTGATGTATAGCATCGTCTAGTGACAGGATCAATGCACCTCCACCCTTTTCTTTGGTTGTCATAGCCAACAAAGATGCACGTGATTGCTTTCTTGTCAAACTTGCTTCTCAGATGATCTGGTACAAATACATAGCATTCGCAACCAAAGACTCGAAAATGTTTAACTGTTGCTTTGATGTTCAACAACTTCTCATATGGCGAGTTGAACCCAAGCCTCTGTTGGGGAAGTCTGTTGATCACATGGGTTGTTGTTCTCATGCACTCAGCCCAAAATCTCCCTAGTACATTATTTGCATGTAGCATGCTACGACATACTTCCGCAAGATGTCTATTATTTCTTTCAGCCACTCCATTTTTTTTGTGGAGTATTTGGACACGTCAATTGGTGACGTATCTTAAACTTTTGTAAATATTGGGAGAATTCATTAGACATATATTCTCCCCTGTTATTTGTACGGAGACATTGAATTTTCTTCCCAAATTCACCTTCAACTTGTTCTTTGAATTCTCTAAATTTTGTAAACATTTCAGACTTTTCTTTCATGAAGACCACCCAAACATACCTGGAGAGGTCATCGATAAAGGTCACCATGTAGCGCATGCCACTAATTGAAGGTTGCTTGACAGGACCAAATACGTCGGAGTGCACCAACTCCAATGGTTGCTTTGCTTTAAATTTGGACTCCTCAAATGGTAGTCGATGCACCTTCCCATACTGGCAACCAGACACACCATGTCTTCTCTAATATCAAGTTGAGGCCACCCCTTGAGCATAGACTTATCATTATCTTCAATTTGTTGTAACTGACATGACCAAGTCTTGCATGCCACAAATCTGCTGTTTCATTCTTTCGTGTCTTATTCACATAGGCGGCCTCTGCTGACATGACGTAGATGTAGTCCATTCTTCGTCCTTCTATTAGTGGCGTACCATTGGCTTTGAGATCTTGGTACACCTTGACATCGTTAGGTTCAAACACGACGAAGTTGTTTGATGATGTTAGTTGTGATACTGATACCAGATTCTTCTTCATTCCAAGTACATAAAATACATTCTCCAGCTCTACTTGCTTGGAATTGGAGCGGGGCATTATCATAGTTTTGCCAACATGAGCTATTGGCAATTTCGAGTTGTTTGCAGTTACGACAACTCGACTTTCTTTGTACTCAAATGCATTTTGTTGTTTCCTTTTATCACCTGTCATATGGTTAGAGAAACCTGAATTGACAATCCAATCATTTTCATAACTTACAGTGGAGAGCTAAGTCTTCCTTCTTCATTACATTGGATGTCGACTTTGAGTCAGGTTTTCCTAATGCCAAAAATGCTTCTGTATCCCACTCTTCTTCACTAATGCTCTCAATCTGGGAGGTGATTGCATTGCCTTCTGTTGATTTTTTCTTTAGACGACAATCTATGGCATAGTGACCTATTTTGCCACAATTATAACATTCACCTTTTTTTTTTTTTCTATACTCATGTTTATTATTTTTGTTAGCTCCCCCTTCATGAGAGTGTTTTTTGGTTCATTCATCTCCTTTTGATCCTACTTTCTTTCGATATTTTGGATGACCTTTTCTTTGGCCACTAAAGAGCATTTCTTCATTATTGCTCTTTAATGTGACCCCCGACATTTGCTTACCCAATGCTTCTTGATCGGCAAACAAATTTTCTAGGTCAATAAGAGAAGGTTGGACTGACCAACCTTGAATAGCAGCAATAAAACTTCTACATTCAGGTTTAAGACCATGAATAATAATCCTCCCCATTCTTGATTCTGAAATAGTAGCAGTACGATCAAATTCAGAGATTTCACGGCAAAGAGTTTTTACCTTGTTGAAGTACTGATTGATAGTCATCTCCTTTTGAGCAACTGATAGAAGCTCGTTCTCCAGAAACCACAATCTCGCATCATTCCTCTTTGAGAAAAATTAGGCAAACGTGTCCCATGCCGCTTTAGACGTCTCTGCTCCCCTAATGTACTCCAACATTTCTTCATCAACCCTAGTTTTAATAGCAAACATGGCCTTACCTGCCTTGATCTTCCATTTTTTCAAGGTTGTAGCATCTTCTGGTGGCGTGACTTCAGTGCCTCCCACGACATCCCATAAGTCTTGGCCTTGGAGATACGACTCCATGCACGTGGACCATGTTTTATAGTTTTGAGTGTTGAGCTTTTTGATTCCTCCAACAACTTGAAGATCTCCCATCATCTCGTAGTGATGATGCATTCCACGAGTAAGCTGTGTCCCAGACAACAAGCTTCACAGTCCCAAACTGTGAACGATCTTCAAAAGCTCCACCACAACAATCTATGCTTGCTTGGCTCTGATACCACTTGTTGAAGAAATTAGCACAAAAGGGGAGATACAAACACTTGGAAGAAAGAAACTTTTAGTAAGAAAGTGTAAAGACGGGCACTTTTAGGAAAAGACTCTCTCACTTTCTCCCCACTCTTGATGCTCTCTCCAACTTGTTGATACTTTCTCCAAGTTGTTTTACATATTGAGAACACACTCCCTATTTATAGGCCTAAGATCCTTGGAGCCTAAGCAACAAGATAATTGGCCAACTTTGTCTTCAAATTAAATGTGGGATACATGTCAATTTATAATTGGTCTCAAATTTAATTATTTGTAATTTCGTCATTAATTTTAAATAACAATGTGGCAATTTGTGATTGGTCAAAATTTCTCCTTCAACAAATGCCCCCTTTTCGAGATTTAGGCACAAATTATGTGGGAGTGAATCTCGAAAAAGATATTTTGGAATCAAAATGCAAGATATTTGTTCTTGATTTCGACTCCATATTATGTGTCAATTTAATCAAAATATGAATTTTGTTCAAAATTTTGATTTTTTTTATTTGACACACTTTTATCGCCAATTAATCAAAATTTTGATTCCTTATTTGGAAGCAGACTTTGATTTGAACTTAAGTTTGGGCAAAATTTGGTTTATGCCCAATTTTTGATTTGAGGTAAAATTCTACCCAATTTTAACTTGCATTTGGAATAGAATTTGAGGTTTGGACTCTCGTCCATTTGGGATAAAATTTGGATTATACTCAAAATTTAATTTGAGGTAAAATTTTACCAAATTTAAACTTCAATTTGGAATGAAATTTGAATTTGAATCTCAAATTTTGATTTGGAAGACAATTTGGAGTATGCCCAAATAACATAGATAAATAAGATTATTTAGATAAAATTTGAATTCCCATATTGATTTGAATTGAAACCTTTATCTTTTAGGAATTTCAATTTAATAAAATTGGTTTAGATAAAGATAAAGATTATCTCATAAAATTTTGAATCGGAGATAGGATTTCATTTGAATCAAATCTTTATCTACCTTTGATTTGAACTTAAAATTCCCTCCAATAAATAAGACTGAACCTTAGTAGGAGAGAGCACAGAACAACTCCAGAGAGCACTGATTCAAGTAGGAAGCTTTCCTCTCCCTTTAATTTTCTTTTATTCTATTTTTTTCTAATTTTTTTTTTAGATTCTTCCTTCTCTTTTTTTTTTTTGAACTCACAACACTTTGCCTATATTTCAATTACAAGCACAGTGATTTCATCCACTATCCAAAAGGTAAATACGTAGGTAAGTGATTTTTTTAAGGCATACATATCCTTGTTGTCTTCAATTTGCAGGTACAACGTCTTTCGACATTAGTCCAAGAGCACAAGATGTCTTTGATTTGGACTTTTGTCGTTATGACGTTTCATGGCCCAAGGACACATGATGTCATTCCCATTTGGGCTCCTTTACTGCTACAACGTCTTTCATCATTAGTACAAGGACACATGATGTCTTTGGACTTTTGTTGCTATGACGTTCCCCGGCCCAAGGACACATGATGTCATTCCCATTTGGGCTCATTTACTGCTGCAACGTCTTTCTGCATTAGTACAAGGACATGACATCTTTGAAATTTTGTTGTTATGACGTTCCCCCATCCAAAAACACATGATGTCATTCCCACTTGGACTCCTTTACTGCTGCAACGTCTTTCAGCATTAGTACAAGGACATATGACGTCTTTGGACTGTTGTTGTTATGACGTTCTCTGGCCCAAGGACACATGATGTCATTTCCACTTGGGCTCCTTTACTACTGCAACGTCTTTCAGCATTAGTACAAACAAGGACATATGACGTCTTTGGACTTTTGTTGCTGTGACGTTCCCCGACCCAAGGACACATGATGTCATTCCTGAAGGAATTGAATCCTCTAGCGGAAGCGGTTTTCACCGTTTGTGATTTAATTTCTAATTAGAATACCGATACGTTGGGCAAAAAATAAAAACAGAAACGATTTCTATTTAGACGATTTGATTAAGCATGCTTGAAAAATTAGATCTAAAAACTTATTTAGATCTAGAAAACTTACGAGGAATTGAAGAACACAGCACAATGCTCCAATGTATGTGATTCTTCCTCCCAACGAACACTACCACGTCGGATCACCCACTATGACTCTTGGAATTCGAGATTGGCTTGTGGGAACCAATTTTTTTTGGTCTTGGATGGGAATTTTACAGCAAGGAAGTGCTGGAATTTTTGAGAGAATTTTTTTTGAGAGTTCTCTTCTCTGTTTTTCGTGAAAATGAGAGAGTGTCCTCCTGTTGGGGAAACTCCCTCCCAACTTTACGATAAGTGGGGAGGGAGTTAATCCCTACTTAATCTCTACCGTTGATCATAATCAACGCGATCCAGGCCGTCTATTAATTAAATAATAATTATCATTTAATTAATTAAATAATTATAATTAATTTAATT
Source organism: Luffa aegyptiaca (assembly GCA_017139565.1). Taxonomy (NCBI): domain Eukaryota; kingdom Viridiplantae; phylum Streptophyta; class Magnoliopsida; order Cucurbitales; family Cucurbitaceae; genus Luffa; species Luffa aegyptiaca. The sequence continues at coordinate 20,499,881 of CM029405.1, read as the reverse complement.
AAATCAATATTAATTAAACCAATTATAACCTAAGGTATTTAATTCAATTTTAATCATATTCAATTGAATTAAATTGGCCATTCAATTAATCTCATCAATTGAATCCACATTAATTAAATATCAAATATTTAATTAATTTTATAATTGAATCACATTCAATTTTATCTCTCATTTAACCTATAGTTTTAATGTGCATCAAAATGTACATTAATATAAACTATAGTATTAATTTGATTAAATCACATTTAACCAAATTAAATTAATTAATTCCCCAATTAATTAATTCATGAATTAATCAAATATCACATATTTAATTAAATTCATTATTCTCTCAATAATTAATTTCAAATCATATCCAAAATTAATTATAAAGTTTAATTCTTTAATTAAACTTTATACTATAATGCATCTCCATACATTATATTAATTCCCTTTAATATCAAGACTAAATCATCTCAGAACCCGTTATGAGCTAGCAGGTGGACCTAATGGACCTACAGATCAGAAGCTCCAACGATACGAGATTGATCAGCTAAACTCATTAACCGAGTCAATCAACATTCGTTAACCGTGGGTCACTCCACTAAAGACCCACAGCTGCACTCTTCTCACTGTAGAATATTTCTGTGTCCACGGATATTGACCAATAGCAGTAAGTCAATCCTTCACGTGTGTTCGTAACACCAGCTGGGTCAAATTACCGTTTTACCCCTGGGTTACCTCTGGATCCTTAAGTACCACTGATCCCTCTAATGAACAACCTGTTTAGGGTCCAACCACTAAACAGAAATTCCTCTCGGGCCAAGAGAGGACAGCGCGCTTTTGTTCAAGCCCCGGAATCAGCCCTTAAGGGAACACACATCTACTTGCCCCAATAGGGGAAGGAGTGAATTCCATCTTGTACTGTTATGTTCCCAGCCCCCATTCGGTCCTGCCCCTGAAATGGTAGGAATATTGAGTCGGCGAGCAGGCCACTCTCACCCATACAAATCTAAGGACAATCCCTCCTGAAAAGGAGTTCATAACAGACTCAGGATTGAGATTGAGTTACCTAGGTCATCCTATTGAAATAGAAACCTAGACTAGTTAACGGCGTTACATCTAGTGGTTACTATTTCGTGGTCCGGTCTTATGCAAACTCATTGCATAGGATACCCCCACCCGCATGTCTCCTACATGGATGCTTTGGATCATTGCATCTGTATCGGATACAAGGTGGGCCGTATCACATAGTGTCACCAGGATAAGGTACCCAGTCTTATCCCTATACTATAGACCATTTAGGTTGTTACTTGGACACTGATCCCCGTATGTCCCTACATACTAGTCCAAGTTTCATTTAAACAACCTTGGATCTTAGTTTATTGGATTTAGGGTTTATTAATGCAAACTCGATTATTCAATAACCCAATTACTGAATCACCCAAATAACGCTTTATTGAGATCGATTAATTTGTTTCATTTACTATCTACGAGTTTTAGGGCATAAAACCCAACAACTCCCACTTGAACTAAAACTCTAGTGGGCAATGTACATCAACAATCAGAATTGAATGAATAATCATTGAAGTAGGAATAATAGTTTTAGTTTGTATTAATACTGTATAATACATGAAAAGTACAAATACAGATAAATACAATAAACTAGGGCATTTGAATACCCATTACACTTCTCCCACTTGCCCTAGATTATTCTATGTACATATTTCGCAGACCTAGACCCTCTAGATGACCCTCAAACACTTTAGCCGTGAGAGCCTTCGTAAATGGATCAGCAATGTTGTGCTCCGAAGCTATCTTCGTGACGATCACATCACCTCGTTGCACGATCTCTCTGATGAGATGATATTTGCGCTCTATGTGCTTGCCTCTCTTGTGACTGCGAGGTTCTTTAGAATTTGCCACTACACCACTATTATCACAATAAAGGGTGATTGGCAAGTTCATATTTGGAACAACTTCCAAATCCATCAAGAACTTCCTAAGCCATACAGCCTCCTTAGCTGCTTCACAAGCAGCGACATATTCGGCCTCCATGGTGGAGTCTGCAATGCATCCTTGTTTGATGCTACGCCAGACTACAGCTCCCCCATTTAGGGTAAACACTGACCCTGATGTGGATTTCCTAGAATCCTTATCAGTCTGAAAGTCAGAGTCTGTGTATCCTGTAAGGATCAAATCCTTAGCCCCATACACAAGCTGATAGTCCCTCGTTCTCCTAAGATATTTGAGGATGTTTTTCACTGCAGTCCAGTGGTCTAACCCTGGATTAGACTGGTATCTACTAACTATCCCAACTGCATAGCATATGTCAGGCCTAGTACACAACATGGCATACATAAGGCTGCCCACTGCTGAAGCATAAGGGATCCGTCTCATATCCTCAATTTCTTGAGGTGTCTTAGGACACTGTTCCTTAGACAGATGAACTCCATGCCTGAAGGGGAGTAAACCCCTCTTGGAATTCTGCATCTTATATTTAGACAACATCTTGTCTATATAGGATGCTTGAGACAGGGCTAACGTTCTGTTCTTACGATTCCTGATAATTTGAATCCCTAGAACATATTGAGCTTCACCCAAATCTTTCATTTGGAACTCAGTTGATAGCCAAGTTTTAATTTCAGTTAGATATTCTACATTATTCCCAATAAGCAGAATATCATCTACATACAACACTAGAAAAGCTACTGAACCGCTGATAATCCTTTTGTAAACACAAGGCTCATCAACGTTCTGGTCAAAGCCATAAGACTTGACTGCAGTGTCAAACCTTATATTCCAAGATCTGGAAGCTTGCTTCAACCCATAAATGGATCGTTTAAGCTTGCAAACTTTTTGCTCTTGATCTTGAGCGATGAACCCTTCTGGTTGAGACATAAAGATGCTCTCTTCAAGATTGCCATTCAGAAAAGCAGTCTTGACATCCATTTGCCAAATTTCATAATCATAAAACGTGGCAATGGACAAGAGTATCCTTATCGACTTTAACATGGCAACTGGGGAGAAGGTTTCTTCATAGTCCACCCCTTCCTTTTGGGTATAACCCTTTGCCACAAGTCGAGCTTTGAAAGTCTGTACTTTCCCAGCTGCGTCTCGTTTTCTCTTGTAGATCCATTTGCACCCTATGGGTTTTACCCCTTCAGGTAAGTCTACAAGATCCCAGACTTGATTGAAGTACATAGACTCCATCTCTAGGTCCATAGCTTTGACCCACTGGTCATGATCCACATCATTCATTGCCTGTCTAAAGGTCAATGGATCCTCAACTCCATCATCAGGTATGACAGCTGGAGTTTCTGCTAAACCCAGATAGCGTTCAGGTTGAATAGCAACCCTCCCACTACGTCGAGGCATTCTCAACTCTTGAGAAGGATGGGCTTGACCAGATGTACTGGGCTCATCAACAACTCTTGTTGAAGGTCCAGCCTCTGAACTGGGCTCATCAACAACCCTTGTTGAAGGTCCAGCCTCATCAACAACTCTTGTTGATTCATTTGTAGCTTCCCCAGAAAGTTCACTCAACACAATTTTACTGCGTGGTTTGTGTTCTCTAACGTGGTCTTCTTCCAAGAAAGTAGCATTTGTCGATACAAACACTTTATTTTCTTGTGGATCGAAGAAATATCCACCTCTTGTTTCTTTTGGGTAGCCTACGAATAGGCATAATTTTGAACGTGAATCCAATTTCTTTGGATTTGCCACAAGCACATGTGCAGGGCAACCCCAAATTCTGAAATGACGTAAACTAGCTTTACGCCCTTTCCAGAGCTCAAATGGTGTTTCAGAAACACTCTTTGAGGGAACAACATTCAAAATATAAACTGCAGTCTCTACTGCATAACCCCAAAAAGAATTAGGCAACTGAGCAAAGCTCATCATAGATCGAACCATGTCTAACAAGGTTCTGTTTCTCCTTTCAGATACACCATTCTGCTGAGGTGTACCTGGTGCTGAGAGTTGGGACGTGATTCCATGTTCTATCAAATAGTTCTGGAATTCTAAGTCCAAATACTCTCCACCTCAATCAGATCGAAGCGTTTTAATGGTCTTACCTAATGAGTTCTTAACTTCAGCCTTATACTCCTTGAACTTTTCAAGGGCTTCAGACTTATGACTCATTAGGTATAAATAACCATACCTTGAATAATCATCTATGAAAGAGATGAAATATTCATACCCTCCTCGAGCCCTAACATTCATTGGACCACAGAGATCCGTATGTACGAGCTCTAAGGGCTCCTTGGCACGATAACCTTTTCCAGTAAAAGGTCGTTTGGTCATCTTACCTTCGAGACAAGACTCACACGGAGGTAAAGTACCATCTTCTAACTGGCTTAGAAGTCCGTTCTTAACCAATCTCCCAATCCTATTGAGATTTATGTGACCAAGTCTCAAGTGCCAAAGATAGGTACTTTGAGAAACCTTTTGCCTTTTAGGTTGAGTCTCAGCTGTTTTAAACATCTCATTGTTCAAAATAGCCCTAGACTCTATTGGTCTTATAACATATAAATTGTTCTCCAAGTTTGCAGAACAGATATCAGCACCCCTTTTAGTAATGAGAGCTTCATTTACAGAAAAGGACACTGAATATCCTTGTTCAAGCAAACAAGATACAGAAATCAAATTTCTTTTTATTTTAGGAACTATATATACATTATCTAATAACATATAACGTTCCCTGGAGAAGAACATTTTAATGTCTCCCACTGCTTTAGCTGAAATGAACTCCCCAGTCCCAACTCTGAGAGTCATTTCCCCAGCATCTAATTGTTGCCAGGAGCTCATTCCCTCAAAGGAAGAGCATACATGATGAGTGGCACCTGAATCAAGGATCCAGGCTGTATCATCATTTTCCACTATACACGTTTCAATGACCAATAAATCACATTTATTTTCATTGAGTTTTGCTAAGCAGTCTATGTCATATTCATCAGGAACAATTTCAGATGAATTAGACATGTGGGCCCGAGGACAGTCCTCAGTTAAGACCAAATCCACGCAATTAGTGTTTGAGTGCATTTCCTTAGTTGTATTAGCGATACCAGTTTTGTTACACACGGCGTAATTAGAGGCATACAAAGAACGATTCATGCTGAAACAAACAAATTAATTTAATTAGTTATGATGCATTAACCCATTACACAAAATAATATTATCATTATTTTAATCCAATCAATTTAGCAAAAGTAATGATCGACCCATAGAATAAACATTCATTTTGCAACGATACTTCAGAGGTTTAGAGCAACAGCTACCGTAGGGCAGTCAACTATTCCTCCCCTGAATTGAGACAATCTCAGCCAGTCCCTATTCCCAGAATAACTCATATTCCAATAGTTCTTAGCTACCGTTATTCGGTCAGGAAATTATTAACATCTTAACAATTTCCCGTAAGTGTGACCCTCCATTTTCAGATTTCAAAAGTCGGTCCCAACAATGCTACCGTAGGGAAAGTCAAAGTTGGAAATGGACCTAAGAAACCCTATCCATTTGTGGAGTTTGCGTTGTTCCGACTCCCATGATCAAGCCCTCCGTAGGGTGATCGCTCCCAGGGCGACTCGCAGGCAGATCATGGGGATCTCACGGTGCAACCTAATGGAGGAGACCGTAGGATACGTTGACACGTATCCTGCTCCCACTTACTATAAAATACTCCCTCATTCACCTTGATATTGATCTATGCAAACACCATCCGTAGGGGGTCACTCCCAGGGTGACTCGAGGCCAAGCATGGACCTCACTTTGTGAACTCTTGAGGACGTGAGAGCAAAACATTGATTTATGAAAATCTTGTTTTGATATATTTCCTCCCACTAAGTATTTTTATAATTAAAGGGTCTATTACTTAGGTAAATTCCGGCTAAGTGAATCTATCTAAGTCTAAGCCTGAATATAACTCTTATATAAAGGTCTTTACTCTAATGTCTAGGTGAATTAAACCCATTTAATTACCTAGTGACATTGCATGCTAACATTAGACTATGATTAATTCAACTCAAGTGCCGGGTTAGTTCCCAGGTAGGAGGTGTTCCGTATAACCGTCAACTTAAGTACCCCCAGCCTAGACAGAACCTCACCGGGAGAGTTCCCTTATAACCATAGTAATGTTATTCCTACTTAGTAAATTAAAACTGTTTTAATCCTAAGTAAGAATATAATTCTAATCCTATTAGAATTAAAAAGATGAGCTTAGGTCTAATTAATTTTAAACATTTTAAAATTAATTCAATTTTAACCTAAGGTCCTATGTTTGCATGCAACTCTTTGTTATAGGTTGACGGTTTCTAATCAATTTTATAACTATTATAAAATTTTAATAATTAGCCCTATAACATGCTTCTATGGTGTTTCTTAATAACAATCTAATTCAAATTATTAAACACCATAACGCTCATGACGCCGATAATATAACAATTATATTAATCTAAGGTGGTGTCATGCTTCATGCAATTTCAATTTCATTTAATTAATATCGATTATATTAATTAAACATTCCTGAAATTCAATTACATGATTGTCGACATTAATATAATATAACTCTTATATTACTCTAATTAATGTCATGCTCAATGCTTTTCCAATTTCATATACTTAATATAACATTTATACTAAATTACTCATGAAATTGCAATCATACATATTTATCATACATTATAACACTTATAATTATAAAATATGCATGATTCATGCTTAACCTATGGTGGGATACAGCTAAATCACATTCATAAAGCGATAAATAGCTGAATAAACCGGTATATTGGCCCCTAGGATAATTAAAATAAAAGAAAATTACAATAATTTCAATTTAATTATCCAAAAAGAGTCTTGAACCGCTCCAGAACAGGCCCGAACCAGCTTGAACCGCTTCAAACCGGACCCAAACCACTCGAATCGGACCAGAATTACATGAACCAGACCGGATTTAATTGAACCGGACCTAGCCAGTGTAAACCGGACCGCCCACGATCTAATCCGCACGGAAAAAATAAATTGCCCACGGACCAGCTCGAACTCGCGACCACCAGGATGCTAGACACACGCGCACCCCAACTGCTCCAGCACCAGCGTTCGAGACTTAAGCAACGCAATTTATTTTTATTTCGTAACTGCTTCAACTGCAAGAACCCACGCCGCACGAAAAAAAAATGCTCCTTATTCCACGCACGCAAGCTCGAACCCACGCCCACGATGACAATAACCGCAAGCATAACCGCTGGAGCCACGTCTTGGGTTCGAACTTCACCAGACGCGAAAAAATGTTATTTCGATTTTCATTTTTTTTTGTTTTTTCGAATTTCCTGGGCAGTTTCTGGGCAGATTCTGCTCTGTTCTTCGTTCCAGCAACGAAAAAACACAAAAATCATCCCGATCCGAGCACCAATTCAACAATTGAATCCTAATTTATTGACACGGACTTACATGACTCTATTTACAATAATTTGCCCCAAAAACATGGGCCCTTACATGATCAAATCAAGAAGAATTTGTAAATCTAAGGCCAAATACCTAAACAGTTTATCAGCAAAATTCTCATTCAAAATGCAGAATTAAATCCCACCAACAGCCACAACGCAAATTCTAAAAACGAAATTAAAATCACGAAATGGCTCTGATACCATTTGAAGGAATTGAATCCTCTAGCGGAAGCGGTTTTCACCGTTTGTGATTTAATTTCTAATTAGAATACCGATACGTTGGGCAAAAAATAAAAACAGAAACGATTTCTATTTAGACGATTTGATTAAGCATGCTTGAAAAATTAGATCTAAAAACTTATTTAGATCTAGAAAACTTACGAGGAATTGAAGAACACAGCACAATGCTCCAATGTATGTGATTCTTCCTCCCAACGAACACTACCACGTCGGATCACCCACTATGACTCTTGGAATTCGAGATTGGCTTGTGGGAACCAATTTTTTTTGGTCTTGGATGGGAATTTTACAGCAAGGAAGTGCTGGAATTTTTGAGAGAATTTTTTTTGAGAGTTCTCTTCTCTGTTTTTCGTGAAAATGAGAGAGTGTCCTCCTGTTGGGGAAACTCCCTCCCAACTTTACGATAAGTGGGGAGGGAGTTAATCCCTACTTAATCTCTACCGTTGATCATAATCAACGCGATCCAGGCCGTCTATTAATTAAATAATAATTATCATTTAATTAATTAAATAATTATAATTAATTTAATTAAATCAATATTAATTAAACCAATTATAACCTAAGGTATTTAATTCAATTTTAATCATATTCAATTGAATTAAATTGGCCATTCAATTAATCTCATCAATTGAATCCACATTAATTAAATATCAAATATTTAATTAATTTTATAATTGAATCACATTCAATTTTATCTCTCATTTAACCTATAGTTTTAATGTGCATCAAAATGTACATTAATATAAACTATAGTATTAATTTGATTAAATCACATTTAACCAAATTAAATTAATTAATTCCCCAATTAATTAATTCATGAATTAATCAAATATCACATATTTAATTAAATTCATTATTCTCTCAATAATTAATTTCAAATCATATCCAAAATTAATTATAAAGTTTAATTCTTTAATTAAACTTTATACTATAATGCATCTCCATACATTATATTAATTCCCTTTAATATCAAGACTAAATCATCTCAGAACCCGTTATGAGCTAGCAGGTGGACCTAATGGACCTACAGATCAGAAGCTCCAACGATACGAGATTGATCAGCTAAACTCATTAACCGAGTCAATCAACATTCGTTAACCGTGGGTCACTCCACTAAAGACCCACAGCTGCACTCTTCTCACTGTAGAATATTTCTGTGTCCACGGATATTGACCAATAGCAGTAAGTCAATCCTTCACGTGTGTTCGTAACACCAGCTGGGTCAAATTACCGTTTTACCCCTGGGTTACCTCTGGATCCTTAAGTACCACTGATCCCTCTAATGAACAACCTGTTTAGGGTCCAACCACTAAACAGAAATTCCTCTCGGGCCAAGAGAGGACAGCGCGCTTTTGTTCAAGCCCCGGAATCAGCCCTTAAGGGAACACACATCTACTTGCCCCAATAGGGGAAGGAGTGAATTCCATCTTGTACTGTTATGTTCCCAGCCCCCATTCGGTCCTGCCCCTGAAATGGTAGGAATATTGAGTCGGCGAGCAGGCCACTCTCACCCATACAAATCTAAGGACAATCCCTCCTGAAAAGGAGTTCATAACAGACTCAGGATTGAGATTGAGTTACCTAGGTCATCCTATTGAAATAGAAACCTAGACTAGTTAACGGCGTTACATCTAGTGGTTACTATTTCGTGGTCCGGTCTTATGCAAACTCATTGCATAGGATACCCCCACCCGCATGTCTCCTACATGGATGCTTTGGATCATTGCATCTGTATCGGATACAAGGTGGGCCGTATCACATAGTGTCACCAGGATAAGGTACCCAGTCTTATCCCTATACTATAGACCATTTAGGTTGTTACTTGGACACTGATCCCCGTATGTCCCTACATACTAGTCCAAGTTTCATTTAAACAACCTTGGATCTTAGTTTATTGGATTTAGGGTTTATTAATGCAAACTCGATTATTCAATAACCCAATTACTGAATCACCCAAATAACGCTTTATTGAGATCGATTAATTTGTTTCATTTACTATCTACGAGTTTTAGGGCATAAAACCCAACAATTCCCACTTGGGCTCCTTTACTGTTGCAATGTCTTTGAACATTACTACAAGGACATATGACGTCTTTGAACTTTTGTTGTTATGATGTTCCCCGTCCTAAGGACACATGATGTCATTTCCACTTGGGCTCCGTTACTGCTGCAACGTCTTTCAGCATTAGTACAAGGACATATGACGTCTTTGATATTTTGTTGTTATGACGTTCCCCGGCCAAGGACACATGATGTCGTTCCCACTTGGGCTCCTTTATTGTTGCAACGTCTTTCAGCATTAGTACAAAGCCACATGATGTCTTTGGACTCTTGCTGCTATGACGTTTTTTTTTCGACCCAAGGACACATGATGTCGCTTTCACTTGGGCTTCTTTACTGTTGCAACGTCTTTCAACATGAGTACAAAGCCACATGATGTCTTTGGACTCTTGCTGCTATGACGTTTTTTTTCGACCCAAGGACACATGATGTCGTTTTCACTTGGGCTCCTTTACTGTTGCAACGTCTTTCAGCATTAGTACAAAGACACATGATGTCTTTGGACTCTTACTGCTATGACGTTTTTTTTTCGACCCAAGGACACAGGATGTCATCCAAACTCGTGCTTCTTTACTGCTGGAATGTTTACAACGAAGAAGAACCTTCAAACTTAGAGAAGGCACAACGAAACAACACAACTTAAGAAGCTGCAAGCATAAACAACGGAGCAAAACCTTCGAACTTGGAGAAAGAACAGTAGGACAGCACGTGAGAGCCTTCAAACTTGGAGAAGAAATTTGGTAGCAATGTAGAGCGTGAAAACCTTCGAACTTGGAGAAGGAGCAACACAACAATGTACAGCTGAAAACCTTCGAACTTGGAGAAGGGACAACACAGTAGTGTGAAAATATTCAAACTTGGCGAAGGAAGCAGCGCAGCGTGAGAACCTTCGAACTTAGAGAATGAACAGCACAACAACGTACAACGCTTTCGAACTTGGAAAAGGAACAACTGCGAAACAGCGTGAGAACCTTCGAATTTTGAGAAGGAAGAAACGTAGTGTGAAAACCTTCGAACTTGGAGAAGAAACAATGAAGTAGCGCCGCGTGAACCTTCGAACTTGAAGAGAAGGAAGTGTAGCGAAACGAGTGAAAACCTTCGAACTTGGAGGGAGAAGGGACTAGCAGCGTAGCAGCGTGAGAACCTTCGAACTTGGAGGGAGAAGGGACTAGCAGCGTAGCAGTGTGAGAACCTTTGAACTTGGAGAGAAGCAACTGCAGTGAAGCGCATGAGAACCTTCAAACTTGGGGAGAAGAAATTGCAGCGAAGCGCGAGAACCTTCGAACTTGGGGAGAAGAAATTGCAACGAAGCAGCGTGAGAACCTTTGAACTTGAAGAAGAGGGAACAACGAATTTAGGGTGAGTGAAACATCGAACTTGAGGCTAGCGAGACATTGAATTTGGAGGAATGAAGTCTTTTTTTATTCATCCAACTCGTAGCTTCACATTTATAAGGGTGTACAACTTCAATTTGTTGTGTTGCCCCCAGTAGTGAAGAATTTCTTCAATTTGTATTGTCATGCTTCAGTATTTGTTGCACCCTCTTTTTTTTCGTTTATAGATACTGAACTTAAAGTTTTCTTTAAACTGCTTACGTACCCTTGAGGAAAAGGGATCAAGTCATAACGTAGTTCAATTTGGGGTTAAGCACATGTGGGCTAGGAGCATCATGTAGTTTAGGCTCTTGCGATCAGGAGCTTTTACATTTTAAAAGCCCTTATCTTTATCATGGTCTTGGTCAAGATAATGAGATTTGGTTTCACCTTCAAGGAACCTTCTGTATTTATGAGAACAGAGAACTTCCTCTTCATACGTGACAGGATGCTATTATGAAGCTTCTTGTCACTGCTTACTTCATCGAACAGTTTCACCTCTAAGTTATCTATGTTTCTTTGAGGTTGATTGTCTGTTACTTTGAGGCGATCAAAGACAGATACTGAAGATCAACTTTTCTTCCATGTGGAGACACTTAGCCTTTGGAAAGCTGAAGGTCGAGTGGAGGTGAACATCGAACATTGATCTTCTTCTTCTGTCGCGGCCATACTCATTCTTTGGAATACCGAAGGACGAGTAGTTGAATGCTTGATGTGATCGAAGACGGAAGTCATTTGTTCACCCTTCTCATAATTGTCAACTTCTTCTAGGTCGAGGCATTAGGAAGTTGCAAGGTTTTCTTTTTCCTTTTTGTGGAAAGTTTTGGAGAAGGATTTATTCAACATCACCGGTTGTTGAGGTTGAGAAAACTTTTTACTTCTCTTCCTCTTGGGTTGAAGTTTCTTAGGATCATTCTTTCTTTGATGTTTGCTCTTCCCGTTTACTGTAGTAAGATTTGACTGGGCTACTTCATCAAGGTCGAGCTCAATTTTTCCTTCCTTAGCTAGCTTTAGAATTAAGTCCTTTAGAACGAAGCATCTTTCCACTAGATGACTGATAACTCGATGATACTTGCAATACTTGGGGTCATTGACTTTCTCCATCTCTTCTGGTCGTTTACACTTAGGAAGCCCTATCAGTTGCACTTCCAGTAGTTGTTCCAACATGTCAGGGATGTTGGAAAGGATAGATTTTCTTATGTCTTTCCTTTAAAGTTAAGCGACGTGTTCATTTTCTTGTCGCTTTTCTTTTGAAGATGACTTGAGAATATTTGTGTTTACAACCATAGATTCTTTTGTAGTCGCTTCAACGTTCTTTCCTTCTGTCCTCAAGTTAGGGAGTAGAAGGTCCTGATTTTCTCGACTAGCAATACTTAGCTCCATATCGTGGGTGCAAGTTGCTAGTTCTTCAAAGGTGCGAGGTTTTATACCTTGAAGGATGTAGATGAGTTCCCAATGCATGCCTTGAATGCACATTTCAACGACAGAGAGTTCAGTGAGGCGATCTTTGCAATCTAGACTCATGGCTCTCCAACGATTTATGTAGTTAACAACCTAGTTCACATTTTCGTTGTTTAGTGTCGGTGAGCTCGAACATGCTAACGGTTCGTCTAGTGTTGTTGAAGCGATTCAAAAACTCTCTTTCGAATTCCTCCCAACTGTCTATTGACTCAAGTTCTACATCTGTGTACCAATAAAAAGCATTTCCTTTTAAGTGTTCGAACGAACTGCTTGACTAGTAGGTCCCCTCGGGTACCAGCATTCTCGCATGTCTCAACGAAGTGGGCAATATGTTGTTTAGGATTGCCCTTTCCATCAAACTGCTGAAACTTTGGTGGCTGATACCCGATTGACATTCTCAAGTTATCAATCCTCTTAGTATAATATTTGGAATACAAGAGGGAATCTTGAGTAGGTCCACTGTATTGAGTTCTGATACAGTTTGTGATCATATCTTGGAGCTATTGGATGGATAGTGAAGCGATCAAAGCAGAACACTGTGGTTGATCATCTTGCACTATAGTCTTTCCTTTGTCGTGATTTTTTATGACTTGGGTTTGACTTGATTCAGCGATATGTTGGTTCTCAATCTGACTCTTTAGGTGCTCAATTTGAGAATCTCTTTCTTCAATCACCTTCATCAAGGTGTTGATGTGCTCCTGCATCTCAACCATTCTTTCTTCCATAGTCCTTGTCTTAGTCATCATGTCAGTCACTACGTCAGAATCAGGTTCAAACAAAGGGTTATACTTAACAAACAACTTGTCATTGGTATATGCCCCCTGCAATGTTGTTTCTTCGCCTACAATGATAGGAACTTTATCTTCTTGCAACCTCAGTTCATGGAAGCAACAATGGGTAGTAGAACCCATGTAAGACTTGTTCATGACAACGACCATTGAAGAAGTCTTGAACGACATGTTTACACTTATGTTTTGAGATAAGAGAGAGAGATGAGAGGTAGAGATGGTCCCACTGGGCGTGCCAATTTGTTCACACGTAACTTCGAAGATGAGACACGTGGAATAAACAATATATTTGTATTCAAGTTGTATGCGTGTGTGTGTACAATCTCTAATGTTAATCATCTGATTCTCTCTCTTGTGTGTGTGAATGTGTTTCACTTGAGGGCTGGGACGCTTGATCTCGAGTCTGAAGCTTCAATGAATTCTTGGAGCTTGAAGTCTTCTGGCCTTGAAGGAGTCTTCAGTCTTCAATAAGTGTTCAGCACTTAGAAATCTTATTGATTCCAAAGAGTCATTAGTCTTCCGTCTTGGGGGAATTTCTCTGAATTCTCTAAGTCTGGTTGAGAGCTCCAAAATTCTGAACCCTTGTCTTTGTGAGAGTGTAGAATTTCTGAACCCCTGAAATGAAGGAGAACCCCCCTATTTATAGAGTTCTCCATGGATGGGCCCTGGTGACTCTTGGGCCTAACAACTTGGACTTGGGCTTTATTGGTCTTGGGTTCAACTATTTGGTCTTGAGTCTGGTTTATATTTGACCCAAAACCATATGACCCAAATATTTAAAAGACCCAAATTTGATCCAATTAATTATTTTCTTTAATTAATTGGTCAAATGAATTAATTTGATCAAAATAATTTATTTTTAATTAATTGATCAAATGGATATTTGGACCTAAAAATTTATAATTGGCCAACTTTGTCTTCAAATTAAATTTGGGACACATGCCAATTTATAATTGGTTCCAAATTTAATTATTTGTAATTTCATCATTAATTTTAAATAACAACGTGGCAATTTGTGATTGGTCAAAATTTCTCCTTCAACAGTTGTATATAGTTATTTTTTTCGGAAATATCTTTCGCTTAAGGAAAAATAAAAATTAAATTTAAGTTGATTAATTTTTTTTTTATTATTTAATTAATTGTATAGTGTATTATAATTATTGTTTAGTTTCAGGAAAAAATATGATTTGATAATTTGAAATGTTTAGAAAGTAAGGATCAACTTTATTTTTTTTAATTACAAAAAATATGTGACAATTGATAATAAATAGTAAATTATTATTTTTTAATCAAAAAATAATTAATAAATTAATTAGTTAGTTATTGAAAATAAATCATTAATTAATTCAATAATAATGGTATGGAATATGAGAAGATAGAATACACAAGGTTTGGCCATTAATTAGAGTTTTTTTTTTTAATTTTATTATAATTAATAATATAATATTAAATGGTTTGAAATTCGAAAAGTTTTGTAACTTTTATTTCTCTACCACTATATAAAGAGATTTTCTTCTTCCACATGAACAAGCTTTCAAAGAGATTTTCCAAAATTCAGTTTCGCCGAAAGAAATGGAAACCAAGTTTCTCATTTGTTAGCTAATTCCGCACCGACCATGGCGAAAGAAGTTGTTTGAATGGAAGAATGGCACGATGAAATCAGTTGTGCAATGTCTAGAGAGTTGGTTGAACAACCCACTTGAAGTGTGTCTCTTCTTTCTTTCTTTTATGTTTTCTAATTTATTTTTTCATGCTTTTTTGTTTTGCTTATTACATGTACTATAAAAAAACTAAATGTAACGCCCCAGGTTTTCCAACCTCTAGTCTAGAGACGCTACTACAACCCTCAAACTATTATCCATAGATCTGAACCACTTTAAACCGGAAGTACCGAAAATTTCGGCAACATAACAGCGTAAAATGGTCTGACCCAAAATTTTTACACCTGATAAACAAGTAAAACACTCCAAAGCAACCAACTCAACTCCACCAACTCCTTTTCAGATTCACAACCTACTTCTCTATACGAGTCAGGCCTCGTAGCAACATGCATTAAAAAAAAAACATGCACAAACCAGATTACAGATTCAACTTTTATTATCACTAGCTACTTATCCCAAAAGAATACTATCTAAACAACTTTATTCTTTAGAATACTATCTAAACAACTTTATTCTTTAAATGATATAACAATGGAACTAAACTCTAAGTTCACAATATAAGCAACTCAACAAATCTCACCAATATAAACGACTAATCCAACTAGCCTATCAAAACATAGGTACGAAATAATAGCACGACATCCTAAGCATCTTCCTCGTAGCTCTCCTCCTCATCACCAAGATCCAGCTCATCGACCAAACCTACCAGTACAACCGTGGTACTGGTAAGCAGCTCACACTTTCCAAGCCACAAACAACAACCAATACAATCAACATACTTAGCACATGCATCCAACAGGTTTACACAACCACAACAAACAACATGCTTTTAAGCTACAAACTAACAACATGCTTAAAAACAACCAACTCAAGCAATTGCACCACACGCTATGCAACGCACGCACTAGACTCCACGTGATTTCCGTGTCATGCTCCGCTAACTACATGATTTCCGCGTCATGCTCCGCTACACATGAATTTCGCGCCATGTGCTGCGCTACTCACATGATTTTCGCGTCATGCTCCGCTACAAATGAATTCCGCGCCATGTGCTGCACTAATTACATGATTTCCGCGTCATGCTCCACACCTACCCCACATGAATTCCGCGCCATGTGTTGCACCACTCATACGTGATTTCCGCGTCACGGTCCGCACTCACACCCACGTGATTTCCGCGTCACGCTCCGCTACACATGAATTACGCACCATGTGCTATGCCTCACACCCGACTCATGCTACACATCCCCCATGCAACATGCAAGCCAGACTCAAACGCTAAACTCAACATTCACCATGCTCAAGACAACACTCATCATGCTTAAACACCCTAAGCGAACACATCTCAAGCAGCAGAGAAAACATGATTCACGATTAACACAACCGTTTCAACATTTAAAACACAACAATTCATACATAGCAGCTCATACATAGTACAAATACAGGAAAAACAGATAAAACAAACAATCATGCTTCATGCAGTCAAACAAGCTTAGTACGTAGAACTACTTACCTACAACGCTTCCAAGGCAACCTTAGTAATCCAAGGTAGTGCAATAAAGCCCTAAATAACAAGGATAAAACCTACTGAATTAAAACCAACTTAAAGCGCCCCTAAACATGCTTAAAAGACTTAATTCAACTAAGAGAAGACCTATTTCCTTGCTGGACAGCCACTCAAGATCTCCCAAATTAAAAACCCAAAACCTTTAGACCATGGGCAACCATGTCTAAGGCTCAACGGGCAATGGGTATTCGCTGAATGACCATGTTCAAGGCTTTTCAGCCGCTGGACAACAAGTAAAAAGTCACATGAATGACATTCTAAGAACTCCTAAAACTTAAGCAATGCAACCAAGGCCTAGTTAATTAATGAGACTTGATCTAGCATGCTTTTTAAGCCCAAGCAAAAGCTCATTTAAACCATGCTTAAAGAACCTATAAGGGTCGGGCAAAGCTACTGTTGTGGGCGATTATCCGCAAGCGCACGGGTCGTCACAAGTAATAGTAAAACGGAATATATTTCGAGTATCGAATCCACAGGGAGGTGAAGCGAAAATTAAGCAAAGCAATAGATTCTTGAGCACTAAAAATACTTGGGCGAAATAATATTTAGGGACCAAAACATGCAATTAAAATGAATTTAAAATTAAAGCAATTAAAGAGTAAAATTGATCAATCAAGAAAAAATCAAATATGGAGAAAGAGTTTTTAATGGGAAACGGGATCTTGAAAATCAATTAATAGCTAAACAAATATTACAATTATCCTATCTCGATGCCCAACTAATTATAATCCTAGAATCTCTGTTAATCACATAGGTTCTCCTGTCGGTCTCCCCTAATTGTAATCAATCCATTTTAACAACCTAAGTGTCCTTAGCGCCATTAAAATTCGTTAATTATTACGCTCTGATTCATTTTAGGAATCTAAGTTTAATCAACCAATCCCGTTGTCACGACGGGCAATTAAACTAGTTGCATGGATTATGATCTATCCTAACTTCTCTCCGTCGAGTCTCCATTAAGAATCGAATCAATATACAACTGGCCAGATTGCATACATCATTACAAGCATCTATACAAATAATTAGTAAAAAGGGCAAGAGATAGGCAATTATAACAACATTTAACTATAATTGCATTTCAAGACCCCAAATTGGGGTTTAGCTATACATAGCTAAAATATTCACAAAATATACAATGGAAAGCATAAATATGAGCAAAATAAAAGGAAAGGAAATGACCGTCGAAGACTCCATCGCTGGCACTTGGAGTCCCTCCGAGCACACCTTGAGCCTCCTAGAGTGCTCCCCAAAACTCCCCAAAATTTCCCACTAAAGAACTCTCAAAAAGGCTAGAAAGCCTTGAGAGAAGGCTCCAAAGGAGCCAAGGAAAGAAAGGAATGAAAGAATGGAATGATGTTTGATGCATAAAATGGGCACCAAGGTGGTGGTGTTCACACTAGTTCGTGATTAATTCACAAGTAGTTGGTGAATTTAATCTGAGTCGTCAACGAGAGTAAGTAATTTGTTACTTTATAAATTAGATTTAGATCTAATATTTTTGTATGCTTAGCCTTAATATATATTTAGAATAGTTCTAATATTATTGCCAATGTATTGGTATTTTAGATTAAACAAAATTAATTACGAATCGGTCCCAATCACGCTTCCGCTTTACGGAATTATGGAATTCCAATCCTTCAATTCGTATCAGAGCCGATCGTAGATCTAATTTTGTTTCTCTAAAATTTGCATTGGCTATTGGTGGGATTGATTAATACATAATGTATGTATGATTTGCATTGAACTGTTTAGGTTAATTTTACAGCCATAGATTTTACTGTTTTTATGTGATTTGATTATGTAAGGGCCCGGTGTTTCGGGTATTTTATGTAAAATCGAGTCCTATGTAAGTCCGGGTCTAGAATAGATTTTTATGAGATAAAAATCGGAGAAATTGCGACGCTATCACGATTACAGCACGCGCTAGAAATTCGCAACAGGACGGTTCAAGGCTGTTGGGCGGTCCGATTCATGCGATCTGATTGGACTAAGAAAATGAACCTAAACACTAAATGCGTGGAATTGGTCTTAACTGAGGACGGTCCTCAAGCCCATATGTCTAATTTATCCGAAATTGTTCATGATGAATATGATATAGACTGCTTAGCACATCTCAATGAAAATAAATTTGATTTATTGATCATTGAAACGTGTATAGTGGAAAATGATGACACAGCCTGGATCCTAGATTCAGGTGCCACTCATCACGTATGCTCTTCCTTTGAGGGAATGAGCTCCTGGCAACAGTTGGATGCTGGGGAAATGACTCTCAGAGTTGGGACTGGGGAGCTCATTTCAGTTAAAGAAGTGGGAGATATTAAAGTGTTCTTCTCCAGGGAACACTATACGTTATTAGATAACGTATATATAGTTCCCAGAATAAAAAGAAATTTGATTTCTATTTCTTGTTTGCTAGAACAAGGGTATTCAGTGTCCTTTTCTGTGAATGAAGCTTTCATTACTAAAAGGGGTGCTGATATATGTTCTGCAAAAATGGAGAACAATTTGTATGTCTTAAGACCAATAGAGTCTAGGGCTATTTTGAACAATGAAATGTTTAAAACAGCTAAGACTCAACCAAAAAGGCAAAAAGTTTCTCAAAGTACCTATCTTTGGCACTTGAGACTTGGCCACATAAATCTCAATAGGATTGGGAGATTGGTTAAGAACGGACTTCTAAGCCAGTTAGAAGATGGTACTTTACCTCCATGTGAGTCATGTCTCGAAGGTAAGATGACCAAACGACCTTTTACTGGAAAAGGTTATCGTGCCAAGGAGCCCTTAGAACTCGTACATACGGATCTCTGTGGTCCAATGAATGTAAGAGCTCGAGGAGGGTATGAATATTTCATCTCTTTCATAGATGATTATTCAAGGTATGGTTATTTATACCTAATGAGTCATAAGTCTGAAGCCCTTGAAAAGTTCAAGGAGTACAGGACTGAAGTTGAGAACTTGTTAGGTAAGACCATTAAAACACTTCGATCTGATCGAGGTGGAGAGTATTTGGACTTGAAATTCCAAAACTATTTGATAGAACATGGAATATCGTCCCAACTCTCAGCACCAGGTACACCTCAACAGAATGGTGTATCTGAAAGGAGAAACAGAACCTTGTTAGACATGGTTCGATCTATTATGAGCTATGCTCAGTTGCCTAGTTCTTTTTGGGGTTATGCAGTAGAGACTGCAGTTTATATTTTGAATGTTGTTCCCTCAAAGAGTGTTTCTGAAACACCATTTGAGCTTTGGAAAGGGCGTAAAGCTAGTTTACGTCATTTCAGAATTTGGGGCTGCCCTGCACATGTGTTAGTAGCAAACCCAAAGAAATTGGATTCACGTTCAAAATTATGCCTATTCGTAGGCTACCCAAAAGAAACAAGAGGTGGATACTTCTTTGATCCAAAAGAAAATAAAGTGTTTGTATCGACAAATGCTACTTTCTTGGAAGAACACCACGTTAAAGAACACATACCACGCAGTAAAATTATGTTAAGTGAACTTTCTGGTAAAGCTACAAATAAATCAACAAGAGGTATTGATGAGGCTGGACCTTCAACAAGAGTTGTTGATGAGCCCAGTTCAGAGGCTGGACCTTCAACAAGAGTTATTGATGAGCCCAGTACATCTGGTCAAGCCAATCCTTCTCAAGAGTTGAGAATGCCTCGACGTAGTGGGAGGGTTGTTATTCAACCTGAACGCTATCTGGGTTTAGCAGAAACTCCAACTGTCATACCTGATGATGGGGTTGAGGATCCATTGACCTTTAGACAGGCAATGAATGATGTGGACCATGACCAGTGGGTCAAAGCTATGGACCTAGAGATGGAGTCTATGTACTTCAATCAAGTCTGGGATCTTGTAGACCTACCTGAAGGGGTTAAACCCATAGGGTGCAAATGGATCTACAAGAGAAAACGAGACACAGCTGGGAAAGTACAAACTTTCAAAGCTCGACTTGTGGCAAAGGGTTATACCCAAAAGGAGGGGGTGGACTATGAGGAAACCTTCTCCCCAGTTGCCATGTTAAAGTCGATAAGAATTCTCTTGTTCATTGCCACCTTTTATGATTATGAGATTTGGCAAATGGACGTCAAGACTGCCTTTCTGAATGGCAATCTTGATGAGAACATCTTTATGTCTCAACCAGAGGGGTTCGTTGCTCAAGGCCAAGAGCAAAAAGTTTGCAAGCTTAGACGATCCATTTATGGGTTGAAGCAAGCTTCCAGATCTTGGAATATAAAGTTTGACACTGCTGTCAAATCTTATGGCTTTGACCAGAACGTTGATGAGCCTTGTGTTTACAAAAGGATTATCAACAGTTCAGTAGCTTTTCTGGTGTTGTATGTAGATGATATTCTTCTCATTGGAAATGATGTAGAATATCTAGCTGACATTAAAAAAATGGCTATCGACTGAGTTCCAAATGAAAGATTTGGGTGAAGCTCAGTATGTTCTAGGGATTCAAATTATCAGGAATCGTAAGAACAGAACGTTAGCCCTGTCTCAAGCATCATATATAGACAAGATGTTGTCTAGATATAAGATGCAGAATTCCAAGAGGGGTTTACTACCCTTTAGGCATGGAGTTCATTTGTCTAAGGAACAGTGTCCTAAGACACCTCAAGAAATTGAGGATATGAGACACATCCCTTATGCTTCAGCTGTGGGCAGTCTTATGTACGCCATGTTGTGTACTAGGCCTGACATTTGCTATGCAGTTGGGATAGTCAGCAGGTACCAGTCCAATCTAGGGTTAGACCACTGGACTGTAGTTAAAAACATCCTCAAGTATCTTCGGAGAACGAGGGGCTATCAGCTTGTGTATGGCTCTAAGGATTTGATCCTTACAGGATACACAGACTCTGACTTTCAGACTGATAAGGATTCTAAGAAATCCACATCAGGGTCAGTATTTACCCTCAACGGGGGAGCTGTAGTCTGGCGTAGCATCAAGCAAGGATGCATTGCAGACTCCACCATGGAGGCCGAATATGTCGCTGCTTGTGAAGCAGCTAAGGAGGCTGTATGGCTACAGAAGTTCTTGATGGATTTGGAAGTTGTTCAAAATATGAACTTGCCAATCACCCTTTACTGTGATAATAGTGGTGCAGTGGCAAATTCTAAAGAACCTCGCAATCATAAAAGAGGCAAGCACATAGAGCGCAAATATCATCTCATCAGAGAGATCGTGCAACGAGGGGACGTGATCGTCACGAAGGTAGCCTCTGAGCACAATATTGCTGATCCATTTACGAAGGCTCTCACGGCTAAAGTGTTCAAGGGTCATCTAGAGGGTCTAGGTCTGCGAGATATGTACATAGAATAATCTAGGGCAAGTGGGAGAAGTGTAATGGGTATTGTGAATGCCCTAGTTTATTTTATTTATCTGTATTTGTACTTTTCATGTATTATACAGTATTAATACAAACTACTATTCCTACTTCAATGATTATTCATTCAATTTTGATTGTTGATGTACATTGCCCACTAGAGTTTTAGTTCAAGTGGGAGTTGTTGGGTTTTATGCCCTAAAACTCGTAGATAGTAAATGAAACAAATTAATCGATCTCAATAAAGTGTTATTTGAGTAATTCAGTAATTTGGTTATTGAATAATCGAGTTTGCATTAATAAACCCTAAATCCAATAAACTAAGATCCAAGGTTGTTTAAATGAAACTTGGACTAGTATGTGGGGACATACGGGGATCAATGTCCAAGTAACAACCTAAATGGTCTATAGTATAGGGATAAGGCTGGGTACCTTATCCTGGTGACACTATGTGATACGGCCCACCTTGTATTCGATACAGATGCAATGATCCAAAGCATCCATGTAGGAGACATGCGGGTGGGGTTATCCTATGCAATGAGTTTGCATAAGACCGGACCGCGAAATAGTAACCACTAGATGTAACGCCGTTAACTAGTTTAGGTTTCTATTTCAATAGGATGACCTAGGTAACTCAATCTCAATCCTGAGTCTGTTATGAACCCCTTTCATGAGGGACTGTCCTTAGATTTGTATGGGTGAGAGTGGCCAGTTCGCCGACTCAATAAGCCTACCATTTCAGGGGCAAGACCGAATGGGGGCTGGGAACATAACAGTACAAGATGGAATTCACTCCTTCCCCTATTGGGGTAAGTAGATGTGTGTTCCCTTAAGGGCTGATTCTAGGGCTTGAACAAAGGCGCGCCGTCCTCTCCTAGCCTGAGAGGAACTCCTGTTTAGTGGTTGGACCCTAAACAACTTGTTCATTAGAGGAATCAGTGGTACTTAAGGAACCAGAGGTAACCCAGGGGTAAAACGGTAATTTGACCCAGCTGGTGTTACGAACACACGTGAAGGATTGACTTACTGCTTGGTCGATATCCGTGGACACAGAAATATTCTATAGTGAGAAGAGTGCAGCTGTGGGTCTTTAGTTGAGTGACCCACAGTTAACGAATGTTGACTAAACTTGGTCAATGAGTTTGGCCAATTAGTCTCGTATCGT
The DNA here is from genome assembly GCA_017139565.1 of Luffa aegyptiaca. Lineage (NCBI taxonomy): Eukaryota > Viridiplantae > Streptophyta > Magnoliopsida > Cucurbitales > Cucurbitaceae > Luffa > Luffa aegyptiaca. Next base: position 20,476,814 of record CM029405.1, on the reverse strand, counting down.
TGAAGCTTCTGATCTGTAGGTCCATTAGGTCCCACTGGTAGCTCGTAAAGAGACTTGAGGCAATTAAGTATAAATTGTAAATTGAAAGTGTTCAATTTATTTGGGGAATCGTATAATGTATATTGATGCACTATAATATAAAGTTTATGAAACTTTATAATATAATTTTTGAATTAATTTAAAAAAAAAAATTAATTCTTGAGAGAAAGTATTTGAAAGAGTTCAAATAAACTTAATATGAATTGGATTCATATTAATTTTAATTTTAATAAAATCCCTAAGATTAAATATATGATATTTAATTGGGTAAATTAATTAATTATGGAATTAATTAATTATTTATTAAAATTAGAGACCTTTTCCTATTAGGAAAGAAAATATTTGAAAGAGTTCAAATAAATTTAATATGAATTGGATTCATATTAATTTTAATTTTAATAAAATCCCTAAGATTAAATATATGATATTTAATTGAGAAATTAATTAATTATGGAATTAATTAATTATTTATTAAAATTAGAGACTTTTTCCTATTAGGAAAATGTCTCCCTTTTCCTATTAGGAAAAAGGTCTTGGCCTTTACTATATATAGGACCCTTGGGGTGGGGTGAAAGGTATCCCATTCATTCTCCTACTCTCAGAGAATTCTCCCAAAGGCTCCCACAAGTCTCCTGCCTCTAGAAGTCTCAGAGTCATACCGGTGTAGCCATAGTGGTGGTGTTCACACTAGTTCGTGATTAATTCACAAGCAGTTGCTGAATTTAATCTGAGTCGTCAACGAGAGTAAGTAATTTGTTACTTTATAAATTAGATTTAGATCTAATATTTTTGTATGCTTTGCTTTAATATATATTTAGAATAGTTCTAATATTATTGCCAATGTATTGGTATTTTAGATTAAACAAAATTAATTACGAATCGGTCCCAATCACGCTTCCGCTTTACGGAATTATGGAATTCCAATCCTTCAATTGGTATCAGAGCCAATCGTAGATCTAATTTTGTTTCTCTAAAATTTGCATTGGCTATTGGTGGGATTGATTAATACATAATGTATGTATGATTTGCATTGAACTGTTTAGGTTAATTTTATGGCCATAGATTTTACTGTTTTTATGTGATTTGATCATGTAAGGGCCCGGTGTTTCGGGTATTTTATGTAAAATCGAGTCCTATGTAAGTCCGGGTCTAGAATAGGTTTTTATGAGATAAGAATCGGAGAAATTGCTACGCTGTCACGATTACAGCACGCGCTAGAAATTCGCAACAGGACGGTTCAAGGCTGTTGGGCGGTCCGATTCACGCGGTCTGGTTGGGCTGGGACCAATTTGGTCCGGTTCAGCTGGAATTTATCTCGGTTCGTGGTTTTCATAGCTGGTTCGAAGTGGTTCGGGCGGTCTAGACCAGTATTTGGAGCTGCAGAAGGATTTTTAGGATAGAATTTAGCTATAATTATTGTAATTTATGCTTTATTTTATCCTAGGGGCCAAAATTAACCGAATCAATTGCTATTTATTTGCTTTATGGATGTCATATAGCTTAAATTCCCACCATAGGTTAAGCATGTTTCATGCATATTTATGTTATAAATGTTATAATATATGATAATTATGCATGAATTTAAATTTCATGAGTTATTTAGTATAATTGTTATATTAAATATATGAAATTGGAAAAGCATGATGCATGACATTAATTAGATAAATATAATTGTTATATTTTATTAATGTAGCATGCATGCTTAGCATTATTTTCATGAGAATTAATATAATTAGTTATATTATGAATGAAAATAATAAATATAAATCAATGCTTGTTTTCATGTATGATTTAATATAAAATGTTATATTAATTAAATGAAAATGGAATAGCATTGAGCATGGCATTAATTAGATTAATATAAGAGTTATATTATATTAATGTCAAATTTCATGTAATTTAATTTCATGGATGTTTAATTAATATAATCGATATTAATTAAATGAAATTGAAATTGCATGAAGCATGACACCACTTTAGATTAATATAATCGTTATATTATCGTTATCGGTGTCATAATAATATGGTGTTGAATAATTAGAATATGATTGTTATTTTTCCAACACCATAGAAGCATGTTATAGGGCTAATCATTAAAATTTTATAATAAGTTATAAAATTGATTAGAAACCGTCAACCTATAACAAAGAGTTGCATGCAAACATAGGACCTTAGGTTAAAATGAATTAATTTTAAAATGTTTAAAATTAATTAGACCTAAGCTCATTATAATTCTAATAGGATTAGAATTATTTTCTTACTTAGAATTAAAAATAGTTTTAATTGACTAAGTAGGAAAAACATTACTATGATTATAAGGGAACTCCACCGGTTAAGTTCTGTCTAAGGCTGGGGGTACTTAAGATGACGGTTTACGGAACACCTCCTTCCTGGGAACTAACCCGGAATACCGGAGTTGAATTAATCATAGTTAAATGTTAGCATGCAATATCACTAGGTTTATTAAAAGAGTTTAATTCACCTAGATCTTTAGAGTAAAGAGTTTACTTTACTATGGTTATAAGGGAACTCTCCCGATGAAGTTCTGTCTAAGGCTGGAGGTACTTAAGATGACGGTTTACGGAACACCTACTACCTGGGAACTGACTCGGAACTTGAGTTGAATTAACCATAGTTATGTTAGCATGCAATATCACTAGGTCAATTAAAAGAGTTTAATTCACCTAGATCTTTAGAGTAAAGATTTATCATAACTATTGGTTATAAGGGAACTCTACCGGTAAAGTTCTGTCTAAGGCTAGAGGTACTTAAGATGACGGTTTACGGAACACCTGCTACCTGGGAAATGAGCCAGAACTTGAGTTGAATTAACCATAGTTATATTAGCATTCAATGTCTCTAGGTAATTAAAAGTGTTTAATCCACCTAGACATTAGAGAAAAGACCTATATATATAAAAGTTATATACAGGCATAGACTTAGATAGATTCACTTAGCCGGAATTTACCTAAGTAATAAACCCTATAATTATAAAAATACTTAGTGGGAGGAAATATATCAAAACAAGATTTTCATAAATCAAGTTTTGCTCTCACGTCCTCAAAAGTTCACAACGTGAGGTTCATGCTTGGCCTCGAGTCACCCTAGGAGTGACCCCCTACGGATGGTGTTTGCATGAATCAATATCAAGGTGAATGAGGGAGTATTTTATAGTAAGTGGGAGCAGGAACGTGTCAACGTATCCTACGGTCTCCTCCATTAGGTTGCACCGTGAGATCCCAATGATCTGCCTGCGAGTCGCCCTGGGAGCGATCACCCTACGGAGGGCTTGATCATGGGAGTTGGAACAACGCAAACTCCATAAATGGATAAGGTTTCTTAGGTCCATTTCCAACTTTGACTTTCCCTACGGTAGTATTGTTGGGGCCGACCTCTAAAATCTGAAAAATGGAGGGTCACACTTACGAGAAATTGTTAAGGTGTTAATAATTTCCTGACCGAAAAAACGGTAGCTAAGAACTATTGGAATATGAGTTATTCCGGGAACATGGATTAGCTGAGATTGTCTCAATTCAGAGGAGGAGTAGCTGACTACCCTACGGTAGCTGTTGTTCTAAACCTCTGAAGTATCGTTGCAAAATGAATGTTTATTCTATGGGTTGATCATTACTTTTGCTAAATTGATTGGATTAAAATAATAATATTATTTTGTGTAATGGGTTAATGTAACAATACTTATTAAGTTAGTTTGTTTGTTCTCAGCAATGAAACGTTCTTTATATGCCTCGAATAACGCCAACTACAAAACTGGTATTTCTAATACAACTAAGAAAATGAACCTACACACTAAATGCATGGAATTGGTCTTAACTGAGGACGGTCCTCAAGCCCATATGTCTAATTTATCCGAAATTGTTCATGATGAATATGACATAAACTGCTTAGCACATCTCAATGAAAATAAATTTGATTTATTGATCATTGAAACGTGTATAGTGGAAAATGATGACACAGCCTGGATCCTAGATTTAGGTGCCACTCATCACGTATGCTCTTCCTTTGAGGGAATGAGCTCCTGGCAACAGTTGGATGCTGGGGAAATGACTCTCAGAGTTGGGACTGGGGAGCTCATTTCAGCTAAAGCAGTGGGAGATATTAAAGTGTTCCTCTCCAGGGAACGCTATATGTTATTAGATAACGTATATATAGTTCCCAGAATAAAAAGAAATTTGATTTATATTTCTTGTTTGCTAGAACAAGGGTATTCAGTGTCCTTTTCTGTGAATGAAGCTTTCATTACTAAAAGGGGTGCTGATATATGTTCTGCAAAAATGGAGAACAATTTGTATGTCTTAAGACCAATAGAGTCTAGGGCTATTTTGAACAATGAAATGTTTAAAACAGCTAAGACTCAACCAAAAAGGCAAAAAGTTTCTCAAAGTACCTATCTTTGGCACTTGAGACTTGGCCACATAAATCTCAATAGGATTGGGAGATTGGTTAAGAACGGACTTCTAAGCCAGTTAGAAGATGGTACTTTACCTCCATGTGAGTCATGTCTCGAAGGTAAGATGACCAAACGACCTTTTACTGGAAAAGGTTATCGTGCCAAGGAGCCCTTAGAACTCGTACATACGGATCTCTGTGGTCCAATGAATGTAAGAGCTCGAGGAGGGTATGAATATTTCATCTCTTTCATAGATGATTATTCAAGGTATGGTTATTTATACCTAATGAGTCATAAGTCTGAAGCCCTTGAAAAGTTCAAGGAGTACAGGACTGAAGTTGAGAACTTGTTAGGTAAGACCATTAAAACACTTCGATCTGATCGAGGTGGAGAGTATTTGGACTTGAAATTCCAAAACTATTTGATAGAACATGGAATATCGTCCCAACTCTCAGCACCAGGTACACCTCAACAGAATGGTGTATCTGAAAGGAGAAACAGAACCTTGTTAGACATGGTTCGATCTATTATGAGCTATGCTCAGTTGCCTAGTTCTTTTTGGGGTTATGCAGTAGAGACTGCAGTTTATATTTTGAATGTTGTTCCCTCAAAGAGTGTTTCTGAAACACCATTTGAGCTTTGGAAAGGGCGTAAAGCTAGTTTACGTCATTTCAGAATTTGGGGCTGCCCTGCACATGTGTTAGTAGCAAACCCAAAGAAATTGGATTCACGTTCAAAATTATGCCTATTCGTAGGCTACCCAAAAGAAACAAGAGGTGGATACTTCTTTGATCCAAAAGAAAATAAAGTGTTTGTATCGACAAATGCTACTTTCTTGGAAGAACACCGCGTTAAAGAACACATACCACGCAGTAAAATTGTGTTAAGTGAACTTTCTGGTAAAGCTACAAATAAATCAACAAGAGTTGTTGATGAGACTGGACCTTCAACAAGAGTTGTTGATGAGCCCAGTTCAGAGGCTGGACCTTCAACAAGAGTTATTGATGAGCCCAGTACATCTGGTCAAGCCCATCCTTCTCAAGAGTTGAGAATGCCTCGACGTAGTGGGAGGGTTGTTATTCAACCTGAACGCTCTCTGGGTTTAGCAGAAACTCCAACTGTCATACCTGATAATGGGGTTGAGGATCCATTGACCTTTAGACAGGCAATGAATGATGTGGACCATGACCAGTGGGTCAAAGCTATGGACCTAGAGATAGAGTCTATGTACTTCAATCAAGTCTGGGATCTTGTAGACCTACCTGAAGGGGTTAAACCCATAGGGTGCAAATGGATCTACAAGAGAAAACGAGACACAGCTGGGAAAGTACAGACTTTCAAAGCTCGACTTGTGGCAAAGGGTTATACCCAAAAGGAGGGGGTGGACTATGAGGAAACCTTCTCCCCAGTTGCCATGTTAAAGTCGATAAGAATTCTCTTGTCCATTGCCACCTTTTATGATTATGAGATTTGGCAAATGGACGTCAAGACTGCCTTTCTGAATGGCAATCTTGATGAGAACATCTTTATGTCTCAACCAGAGGGGTTCGTTGCTCAAGGTCAAGAGCAAAAAGTTTGCAAGCTTAGACGATCCATTTATGGGTTGAAGCAAGCTTCCAGATCTTGGAATATAAAGTTTGACACTGCTGTCAAATCTTATGGCTTTGACCAGAACGTTGATGAGCCTTGTGTTTACAAAAGGATTATCAACAGTTCAGTAGCTTTTCTGGTGTTGTATGTAGATGATATTCTTCTCATTGGAAATGATGTAGAATATCTAGCTGACATTAAAAAATGGCTATCGACTGAGTTCCAAATGAAAGATTTGGGTGAAGCTCAGTATGTTCTAGGGATTCAAATTATCAGGAATCGTAAGAACAGAACGTTAGCCCTGTCTCAAGCATCATATATAGACAAGATGTTGTCTAGATATAAGATGCAGAATTCCAAGAGGGGTTTACTACCCTTTAGGCATGGAGTTCATTTGTCTAAGGAACAGTGTCCTAAGACACCTCAAGAAATTGAGGATATGAGACACATCCCTTATGCTTCAGCTGTGGGCAGTCTTATGTACGCCATGTTGTGTACTAGGCCTGACATTTGCTATGCAGTTGGGATAGTCAGCAGGTACCAGTCCAATCCAGGGTTAGACCACTGGACTGCAGTTAAAAACATCCTCAAGTATCTTCGGAGAACGAGGGGCTATCAGCTTGTGTATGGCTCTAAGGATTTGATCCTTACAGGATACACAGACTCTGACTTTCAGACTGATAAGGATTCTAAGAAATCCACATCAGGGTCAGTATTTACCCTCAACGGGGGAGCTGTAGTCTGGCGTAGCATCAAGCAAGGATGCATTGCAGACTCCACCATGGAGGCCAAATATGTCGCTGCTTGTGAAGCAGCTAAGGAGGCTGTATGGCTACGGAAGTTCTTGATGGATTTGGAAGTTGTTCCAAATATGAACTTGTCAATCACCCTTTACTGTGATAATAGTGGTGCAGTGGCAAATTCTAAAGAACCTCGCAATCATAAAAGAGGCAAGCACATAGAGCGCAAATATCATCTCATCAGAGAGATCGTGCAACGAGGGGACGTGATCGTCACGAAGGTAGCCTCTGAGCACAATATTGCTGATCCATTTACGAAGGCTCTCACGGCTAAAGTGTTCGAGGGTCATCTAGAGGGTCTAGGTCTGCGAGATATGTACATAGAATAATCTAGGGCAAGGGGGAGAAGTGTAATGGGTATTGTGAATGCCCTAGTTTATTGTATTTATCTGTATTTGTACTTTTCATGTATTATACAGTATTAATACAAACTACTATTCCTACTTCAATGATTATTCATTCAATTTTGATTGTTGATGTACATTGCCCACTAGAGTTTTAGTTCAAATGGGAGTTGTTGGGTTTTATGCCCTAAAACTCGTAGATAGTAAATGAAACAAATTAATCGATCTCAATAAAGTGTTATTTGAGTAATTCAGTAATTTGGTTATTGAATAATCGAGTTTGCATTAATAAACCCTAAATCCAATAAACTAAGATCCAAGGTTGTTTAAATGAAACTTGGACTAGTATGTGGGGACATACGGGGATCAGTGTCGAAGTAACAACCTAAATGGTCTATAGTATAGGGATAAGGCTGGGTACCTTATCCTGGTGACACTATGTGATACGGCCCACCTTGTATTCGATACAGATGCAATGATCCAAAGCATCCGTGTAGGAGACATGCAGGTGAGGGTATCCTATGCAATGAGTTTGCATAAGACAGGACCGCGAAATAGTAACCACTAGATGTAACGCCGTTAACTAGTTTAGGTTTCTATTTCAATAGGATGACCTAGGTAACTCAATCTCAATCCTGAGTCTGCTATGAACCCCTTTCAGGAGGGACTGTCCTTAGATTTGTATGGGTGAGAGTGGCCAGTTCGCCGACTCAATAAGCCTACCATTTCAGGGGCAAGACCGAATGGGGGCTGGGAACATAACAGTACAAGATGGAATTCACTCCTTCCCCTATTGGGGTAAGTAGATGTGTGTTCCCTTAAGGGCTGATTCTAGGGCTTGAACAAAGGCGCGCCGTCCTCTCCTAGCCTGAGAGGAACTCCTATTTAGTGGTTGGACCCTAAACAACTTGTTCATTAGAGGAATCAGTGGTACTTAAGGAACCAGAGGTAACCCAGGGGTAAAACGGTAATTTGACCCAGCTGGTGTTACGAACACACGTGAAGGATTGACTTACTGCTTGGTCGATATCTGTGGACACAGAAATGAGAAAAGTGCAGCTGTGGGTCTTTAGTGGAGTGACCCACAGTTAACAAATGTTGACTAAACTTGGTTAACTAGTTTGGCCAATTAGTCTCGTATCGTTGGAGCTTCTGATCTGTAGGTCCATTAGGTCCCACTGGTAACTCGTAAAGAGACTTGAGGCAATTGAGTATAAATTGTAAATTGAAAGTGTTCAATTTATTTGGGGAATCGTATAATGTATATTGATGCATTATAATATAAAGTTTATGAAACTTTATAATATAATTTTTGAATTAATTTAAAAAAAAAATTAATTCTTGAGAGAAAGTATTTGAAAGAGTTCAAATAAATTTAATATGAATTGGATTCATATTAATTTTAATTTTAATAAAATCCCTAAGATTAAATATATGATATTTAATTGGGTAAATTAATTAATTATGGAATTAATTAATTATTTATTAAAATTAGAGACCTTTTCCTATTAGGAAAGAAAATATTTGAAAGAGTTCAAATAAATTTAATATGAATTGGATTCATATTAATTTTAATTTTAATAAAATCCCTAAGATTAAATATATGATATTTAATTGGGAAATTAATTAATTATGGAATTAATTATTTATTTATTAAAATTAGAGACTTTTTCCTATTAGGAAAAGGTCTCCCTTTTCCTATTAGGAAAAAGGTCTTGGCCTTTACTATATATAGGACCCCTGGGGTGGGGTGAAAGGTATCCCATTCATTCTCCTACTCTCAGTGAATTCTCCCAAAGGCTCCCACAAGTCTCCAGCCTCTAGAAGTCTCAGAGTCATACCGGTGTAGCCATAGTGGTGGTGTTCGCACTAGTTCGTGATTAATTCACAAGCAGTTGGTGAATTTAATCTGAGTCGTCAACGAGAGTAAGTAATTTGTTACTTTATAATTTAGATTTAGATCTAATATTTTTGTATGCTTAGCCTTAATATATATTTAGAATAGTTCTAATATTATTGCCAATGTATTAGTATTTTAGATTAAACAAAATTAATTACGAATCGGTCCCAATCACGCTTCCGCTTTACGGAATTACGGAATTCCAATCCTGCAGCTACAGCCAAGCCAATTTTCTCGAGAGCCTAGCATTTTAACGCTCAGAGCTAGAGTCACAACACTAGGCATAGTCCAAGGCGTGCAGAAAACAAACATAGCGTCAAGACGCTGGCCTTAGTGACGAGTCGAAGTTGTCGAGGCTGCAAGTCAAATAAATTTATAATCACCGAAACCTAAAGCTAACTTGTAGCAGTAGTGGTCGGGGTCAAACACAAGTAGTGTGTGTATGGATGAAAGCCCTAGCACAGCGGAAGCATATCGAGAGGATCTCACACCATATATTAATCAATATTAAGATACCGATACGAAAGGCAAAAACACAACTTTTATCATACATAAAGCTACTATAAAAGGTGTAAAAACATGCTAGAAAAACAAAAAAGTTTTGAGATACATAATCTCAAAACCCAAGGGAAAAGAGACTTACTTTCGTTGTGACTTAGAACGATTTTCACCAACTCCTTGGGAAGATCACGAACTCTTTTCTCCTTTTGAATATGAAAAACGCAGCAGCCCCGAAGTCTCTTCCCTGGAAATTTTCTTCTCCAAAAACACACTACCACTAAGGTTACACCGGTATAACTCTAAGTCTAGGAGGCAATGGACTGGTGGGAGTCTTTCTCTAAGAGGGAGGCTTGAGAGAATACAAGAATGAAAATTCAATCTTGTCTTGTGTAATATGTGTCTTGGTCACCTAAACCTTAGGTTTAGTGTTCTATTTATAGGATAAAGGCCATGAATATAATATTCACAAATAATCAATTATTTCCTTAATTGATTAATCATTTCCATAATTAATCGTTTCCATGATTGATTAATTCCATAAATGATTAATTACTTCCATAAGTGATTAATCATTTTTATAATTGATTAATTACTCAATAGAATTAATTAATCACCAATTAAATATGATATATTTAATATTGGGCCTTTAATTAAATACCCAATTAAATATCATATATTTAATTTCTGGTCTTCAATTAATTAATTCTATAATATGAATCAAATTCATATTAAAATTTGAACTTCTTCAAATTCTCTTATATCCTATAAATTTAATATGAATCAAATTCATATTAATATTTGAACTTCTTTAGACATAATTTCTCTCATAATTTATCATAATGCGTCACCATACATTATATTGTTTCCCTTAGTAAATTGAACATCTTCAATTCACATTTATGACTTAATTGCCTCAAGTTACTTTACGATCTACCAGTGGGACCTAATGGACATGCACATCAGAAGCTCCAATGATATGAGATTAATTGGTTAAACTCATTAACCAAATTAATTTCTATTCGTTAAATGTGGGTACATTCCACTATAGATTCACAGTTGCACCCTTCTCATTGCAGACATATTTCTGTGTCCACGGATATAGACCAATAACAACAAGTTAGTCCTTCACGAGTGTTCATAACACCAGCTGAGTCAAATTACCATTTTACCGCTAGGTTACTTCTATGTCCTTAAGTACCAGTTCTCCTCTAATGAACAACCTGTTTGTGGTCCAACCACCAAGCAGAAAACCCTCTCGTGCCAATGAGAGGGTAGGAACCTTTGTTCAAGACTCGGAGACACCACTTAAAGGAACACTCATCTGCTTCCCTAAAGTCGGGAAGGAGTGAATTCCATCTTGTGTGATTATGTTCCCAGCTCCCCACTTGGTCTTGTCCCCAAAATGATAGGCTTATTGAGTTGGCATTGTAACGCCCCAGGTTTTTATAACCTTTTAACCTAGCGATGTTACTAAAACTAACCGAAAGCTCCGAAAATTTCGGCAGCATAACGGCATACATCGGACTAACCCAAAATTTTTCAGACACCTACGATAACGAAAATAACACTTCTATAACAATTCTAAACCACCTGCCTTACTACAACACCACTGAACTCCACAGAAACAAGCGAGTCAGGTCTCACGATATAATTAATCGATTTAAACAAAGAACTTACAACTAAAATCTCAACTTCCAAAATATAACTCAACTAGGCACAACTAATTACAACTTAAGCAAGGAGTAAAACTAACAAAACCAACACGACAAACCTATAATTCAACCAGAATAAATTCACAACTAGACTAAATAGGACAAACAGCTGTCCAACAATAATAAACCACAACTACCCTATCCAAGGAAAATGAAAAGGGAAAACAACGCGAACTAGCCATGGTCCTTCCTCATGCGTCTCCTCTACATCACCATGGTCAAGGTAGTCCTCAAAACCTGCACAATCTAAAATGTTGGGGGGAGAAAGGGGAGGGGGTCAGTACAACCATAGTACTGGTAAGCAGCCCCTACCTGAGAAGCCATCAAACGGCAACCAAGCAACCAACATGCTTTTCATGCGCAAACAACATACGTCTCAAAGCTATAAACACAACAACATGCTTAAAAGCAAGTAAAGTGAATGACTCTCCTAAGCCAAATCTCATGCATCTCTTTATGCAACTCACAACTAATCAACAAACGTATTTAGCCCTCACTTGGCTCTCCAAGATTGATCCTTCGAGTCGCACTATCCCCTGACCATTTGCACCCAGGGCCACAATGCTCTCTACGGAGCTCGGTGTTCGACCCTTGACCATTTGTACCCAAGGCCTCGAACTGTGCATCGCCCCTTGGCCATTTGTACCGAAGGTGCACCGATGCTTTCTAGACTCATCACACTGATCCCTGACCATTTGTACCCAAGGCCTCGATGCTCCTCTTAAAACCACTTGTGACATGCCACCCCTCGACCATTTGTACTCGAGGCGCACTGACATTCACCCAACTTTCCTTTCTTTCACATTCAGGTCCCTGACCTCTTTATTACCACCATCTAGAATGCATATGCCCTGCAACATGCTCCTAGACTCATGCACTATGCCCACCAAGCATATACATACACACCAAACTACCTAGAATGCATATGCCCTGCATCATGCTTCTAGACTCATGTACTATGCCCACCAAGCATATACATACAACAACAACATACTCTCGACTCATGCTTAACTCATAAAAGCATAACAATTAGCATGCTTAACAACCAAGCATCACACAACAATAGTCCATGTTATTCGAATATCTCATATATATATATATAACACAGAAGCAAGAAGCACTTACACACATATATATATAAGCAAAGCAAGAACCAAGAGAATAATTATAAAGCGATTAAACAAACAACGTGCATCATGCAATCAAACAGACTTCAACAAATAGAAACTACTTACTCATTGGTCGAAAACACTTCTAAGCAAAACTAACGAGATCCTAAAATAAGAAAGATGAAGTTTCAAGGCTAACTCAACCCCAAACCTTAACCAACGCTAAGGAAATACTTAAAAGGAACGTTCTTACCCAAACACAACCTTAGAGGCTAGCTTGAACTCTCTGGATTAGTCTGAAACTTAAACAAGGAGTTTCTAAGGATTAACAACTATTCTAAAACACTTTAATCAAGATCCAAAAGGCTTAAAGAGCACTTAAACTTACTTACCTTCGCCAAAAGCACCCAAACACTTGCTGGAGTTTGCCGAACAACACTTGAACAACCTTACAGCTTGCTGCCCAATGACCGAATGAGTTCAAGATCACTAATCCGGACCTCCTAGCCTATGGGCATTCAGCCTCAAGGCTGTTCGGGTTATGGGTCATGAGTCAAGGACGATTTCGAGCCCAAGACAACACTGCACAGCGTTGGAAAGTCAAGAAATCAATCACGAAACTAAATTCTAAGGTCGAACAAGAGTGGGTAAGCTGAATTTGAGTTTAACAAAGCATGGGAAACAATGAAAACTTACCAAGAGAGCCCGAACACGTCGAAACAGAACTTAAACCAGCCTAATCACGTCCGAAACGCCAGAACAACAAAGATTCAGCCTATTACTCCCTAATCTGGCCGAACACAAGAGGAAGAGAGATCGATTAAGGTTGCAGCTATTGAAATTGAGCGATTACAAGAGGGAAAAAGAAGCTTACGCCGCGAGTTGGAGGAACAACGCCCGAAATCGCGGGTGTTGGTCGACGCACGAGAGGACGAAAGCGAGTGCAACGCGGGTCTGCTGCTGGTCACGAAACTCTCGCCGCTCGGAACGAAGAGGAAGAAAAAAAACGAGAGAGTGAGAGAGATGAAGCGAGCTGGAAACTCTGTGTCTTGCTGCTGCTTGCGTGGCCGCCGCCGCTGGATGTGCTACAACTCGCCGAAGAAGAAGATCGAAAAGAAACAATCCAAAGACTCACGTCTGGCCGACGAAAAACGAGAGAGATAGGGATTTAGAGAGACAAGCCAGAGAACGCGAGAGAGAAAAGGATCGAGAGAGACGACTTCGTGGGTCTGCTGCTCGAGGAAGAACACACGCAAAGAAGGGAGGTGGTCTGGCAGCTGTCACGAAAAGAGATGGGGAAGAAAGTGAGATGAAAAAAACTTAGGGCTTCTACTATTTCTTTTCTTTATTTCCCTTTTCTTTTCTTTTAAACAAAACTCTAAGAATTGAAGACCCAATTTAATTAGGAATTAAGGATTATCTAAGATTCGATTTTAAATCCTCATTTTGAATTTTAAACCCGATCTTAGTTCCTGAAGAATTTGGGATTAAAATTGATTAAAAGAAGTTTGGGTCTTTTGATATTTAAAATAAATAACAAATATTAAACATCCAAACTTTAGGAAATTAAAGATTTAATTAAAAATCTTTTTTCCCTAAATTATAGAAATTTAATTTAACGACTCAAGGCTAGACTTAAATTCTAATTATTCAAATTAGAATAAGAACGCGCTTAACAAATCCCAAAATGATTTGATTTCGAAACGCGGGGCGTTACAGGCATATTGGTCACTCTCACCCATACAAATCAAAGGACATTCCCTCATGAACAGGAGTCCATAACCAACTAAGGATTAAAACTAAGTTGTCTAGGTCGTCCTAGTGAAATAGAAACCTAACTAGTTAACAGTGTTATAACCAGTGGTTACTATTTCACGATCCGATCTTATGCAAACTTATTACATAAGATACCCCCACTCGCATATCTCCTACACGAACGCATTGGATCATGGCGTTTGTAACAAATACAAAGTGGGTCGTATCCATAGTGTCACCAGGATAAGGCACCCAGTCTTATCCCTATACTATAGACCCCTTTAGGTTGTATCTTGAACAGTGATCCCTGTATGTCTCCACATACAGTTCAAGACTCATACTATAGACTAGGATGTCTAATTTATTGGATTAGGGTTATTTAGGCAAAGACAAACATAATATAACTAATAACACTCAATTGAATAATACATCAATATTATTTCATTAATATTCGATCAATCGTAACATATACTATCTACGAGTTTTAGGGCATAAAACCCAACAGCGTGTTTATAATTTGTCTATCCTAAATTTATAGTGACAACCAAACTAATGGGGGGATTTGGATATGCAAGAGATAATTGCAAGGAAAGATAAATTGCGAGAATTTAAATGACAGAAAATTAAATGCATAAAATAAAAGGATGGGCAGTTAATCTTACCACAAGGATCACTGTAATCGGAGACGCTCGGGTTTTCGTATGATTTATTTCATTCATTGATAATCAAGAAATTAATTTACCAATTGAAAGCCTAATCGGCTTAACTGGAAAACCCAGCAAGTATAATATCACTAAAGTCCTAGGTCCGACCAAGGCATCGAGACTAGTCCTAACCGATTAATAAGCTAATCGTGCACATTAACTACTAATCTGTTGCATTAAGCTTAGGATGATTAGAATGCTCTAGATTAACTAGGAAAAGCCTAAATTAATTTCAAGCACATGCATAGACCCTAAATCTTTCATGCCAATTGCTAAATTTGGGATAACACGCCAAATCTTTCATGCCAATTGCTAAATTAATTGCTAAATTTGGGATAACACGCCAAATCGCTACATGTTTAGACCAATTCACTACTTTAATTAGCATATGAATTTAGTAAATCATGATCGAGGTTGTCAATCTCTCCTAACATTACTAAATTTATGAATCATGGAGTTTAAACAACATTCAATATAGTAAATCATGCAAGAAACAATAAGAATCTCATAAAATAAAATCATACATACTAACTGAGGTCCCGATTACAACAATCTAAGCTTAGACGGTCATAGACGAGCCTAATCTAAACCCCCAAGGCTTGATTAACTGACTCAAAACTAACCTAAACTAGAGAGAAATTAAAAGTAGGGAGAAAACGAGAAGATGACGAAAAAATCACTAAAAATGAAGTTCGGATGACCTAGAAACGGAAAAAACAAATTTATAGTGTAGTCATAGTGTTGAGACGCTCTGGGGTAGCGTTGGTTTCAGAATGTGCGCGTGAAAACAGCTAGCGTCTCGACGCTATATGTGAGCGTTTCGACGCCTTGTCTTTGGGTCTTTGGCACTGAATCTTCATATGCAAAGCATTGAGATGCTGGGCTTCGAGTCAAGGGCATTTTGGTCATTTTAAGCTTTGGTTTAGCTCGGTTTAGCCCCGAATTGGCTCCGAACCTCCGTCAATGACCTATACACATATTTACTCATTTTAAAGTATTTTTCGCAAGAAATTCAATAAAGATAAGCAAATTGGGAATAGATAAGTGTATAACAAATTAATCCTATCACCTTAGCGTCTCGACGCTACCCTGATATTGCTAAAAAACGCACAGACAGAAGAGGGAGCATTGAGACACTCTTTAATAGTGTCTCGACGCTTCAATAAAAGTATAAAGCCTTAGTTTCAATTTTTTTAGCCTTTTTAGGTCAGAATTTAGCCGTATTTTCTACTTTTCCCCTGCAATCTTTTGTTCTTCTCACTATTCATTGATATTTCAAACTTATTTGTTTAGATTTCTATCATGTATTTCATCTTTCTTGTTGCTTTTACCTTTAGTATATTAGGCTAGAACTTCTAGATTGTTGGATTGGGTTAATTTTCTTGGGTGGTTTATGAACTGAGTTGAGTTTGCTAGTATTTTATGAATGAATTCTATTACATCCTAGTGTTCTTGTCTAAACATTTGTGGTTGAATGCTTTTCCTTTGTATTGATGTCGCTTAGGATTACTTCAAGCATGATTTATCAAATATTTTTAGATAGCCATTAGGTTGAGGCAAATTTAATTGCTCTGTTCGATTAGTGTAGACTTTTGATAGGCCTAAGAATCTAGGAGAAATTAAATTAATTAAATTAGAGAAATTGAATTCCTAGTTTAATTGATTAATTTCGGGCCTTGTGTGTAATGCGGTTAGTTATTTATTAATTTTGAGGAGTCATCTGACTACTAATTTAGCTAATTAGATTTAGCTTGAGGAGTCATAGGCTAAACATGAGGGGAGCGGGCACCATTAAAACAACTAATCAATTAAAAATTCGTGGAGTATCGGGTAATTTAATTGGTTAGACACAGGTTTAGTAGGTGGAGTATCCGAACAACTAAGAAGCAATCCGCGTAATAAAATTATTCATAAATTCTATTTTTAGAGTAAGCAATGATACTGAGTAAATAAACTAATCCAAGAAATACCCAATCGCGCAATCCCGTCTCTTGATTGATTTTTCCGTCATTCTTCTATTGTTTATTTTTGTTGCATGCTATCTTTTGTTTCCGGCCTTTTATTTAATTTCCGTCGCATTTTATTTTGTTGATTTGTGAGAAACCCCACTTTTACACCCCCCTTTGGTTATCGATAAGAATTTAATAATCGATAAGAAACTCCCTTTCCCTGTGGATGACCCAACCACTACCTATTGCAAAGTAGCATAGAGCCGGAGTTTATAAATTTATTTGGTCACAAGTACTCCACAAACTCGTCCGATCAAATTGGTGACGTTGTTGGGGAAAGACGTTAGTTTTCTTTTGATTTTTGAGTTCTTGCATTATCTGCTTCTTTCTGGTGCATGATCACTCATTCCGTGCTGGACAAAAGGTTAGAATTTCATCTTGATATTACACGGGAGGAGCGAACCTCAGAAGGCGAGCTAAGAGCAGAGAGAGTGAGCATGTCGAACATATTCCTATTCCCGAGATGGCGGACCAAACGCTTAGACAGATGTCAGCTAGCTAGAGAGAGTGAGCATGGCAAACATATTCCTATTCCCGAGATGGCGGACCAAACGCTCAGACATATGTCAACGCCGGACCTTAACTAGCAACCCCTCTGTATTACCTGCCTTGAGACGAAAGTTACCTTTGAACTTAAGTCTGTTTTGATTCAATTACTTCCTATCTTTCGTAGTAGTGCATGTGAGGATCCAAACAAGCATCTCAAGAAGTTTCACATCGTTTGCTTTGGGATGAGGCCACACAGGGTTACAAAAGAGGCGTCAACTTCAGGGCATTTCCATTTTCTTTGAAGTATCAAACAAAGTGGAGGTGTGGAAAATTTCTTTACTAGACTAAAAATTTTCCAAATTTTTTTTCAAGATTGATAGGTGTGGCAAACGTCCAACATACCTTGTTAGCTTAGGTCATTTTCTGAACAGATGACCCTGTCTTTTTGGTTTTTTCCTTTTAAAATTGTCCATCAACAAATAATATTTTCCCTTTTCAAAACCCACGACAGATGGCATTCCATTGGTAGGTTGTCCAACGTGAATTTAAAACTACCATATTATAATAATAAGTTTCAAAAAAACTTATTAAAAAAAGTCCCTTCCAACCTCAATTTAAAGATTTACCTTCCCAACTCATACTTTATTCATGTATAACCTTCATGCATAACAAATCGCTACTTATTCGTCTCTCAATAATTAAACACAAGATACACCTACTAAATTATCAAATCAAAACCCGATATTCATAATTGTAGAGTTGAATCTATCTCGCCGCCATATTGAAAACCCGACGCTTCTCAAAAGCTTCGATCCCGTTCCCAATTCCTTTTAAGTGTATACTACATGATGAATGTAAGTTCTGAGTCTCCTGTTCTCATTGTTTTGCCTGCATTGTTAAGACTTTAGTTAGAATGGATTCATTCAATCAGTGAAATAGAGATAGAAAGCAGAAAGTAAGCAGACAACCAAATGGTGAATGGGGTGAATTACCTGGGAATACAGGAAGGTCCCGAGGACGGCGATCGCAGCTCCAAGAGCGTTGACGGGCTGGACAGGTGTGCGGAAGATGATGATGGCAGAAACTATGACAGATATACGTTTCATGGTGTTACCAATGCTAAATGTCAAGGGAGAAATCTCGTCCAGTGACATGTAGGATACTTGGTTGTAGAGGTGATAGAACACACTCTGTGCTGCTACCCACCTATCATGAAGAGAAAAACAATATACTTTCAAAACCAAAATGATATCTTCATATGAAATCAAAGGGATAGCCATGAAAATTTGAGCACTACAAGGTTCAGACAGTAAAATAGAAACAGAATTGATAGGTCGATTACAGATAAACTATTTCAATCAAGTTAATATTCGGGTTATTAAGACAGTAGGGACATGGTTGTAACTGGATATAAGAGTATTCAGACATCCCATTGAAGACGTCTGAACAGAATTAGAAAATGCAGGTACTGTGCAATCTGTTAATCAACTAGCCAACCCTGTCATTCGTAAACTTCGTACAATTTATCAATGTTCTTCCATCGTCAAGTTTATATAACTTTCAGAGGAATTTTGCTAAATGGGAGCAAATTATAATCAACAAAGGCATATAAGTTGACTCTGCTTACCATACGAAATTAGGTCCGATCTCAGAGAGAGCTGTTTTCCAACCAGCAGCCCACATCTGCGGTCCTTCGACAGCAATGGCGAATGGGGTAAGAATCAAAAGGGACAATATGGACAGACAGGCGTAGTAGTTCATTCCACTAACCGACTTCCCCTTCATGCCTTTCTTGGAAAATATGTTTCTGAAGACAAATGCCAAGTTTGATATCATGGCTCCCATGAAACCTGAAATGAACACAACCAAAGACAAAGAGCTCCCTCATAAGAAATTGATAGAACAAGAATGTTAGTCTCAACTCTTAATACCTCTTGAGTCTTGTAAATAATATTATTGTTTCAGTTGCACCAACATTATAGCAAATCAAATCATTCCATAACAAATAGAAAAATAGGAACATAATATAGGAATAGATAAACATTTCCCAAAAGCCTCAATTGGTAGGAGAAAGCCCATCAAATCCCCCTCTATAATCCAAGACCAAGTCCAAGAGCCCACTTAGAACTCTCCAAGGTCTAATTCGTTTAGGTCCATCTTTTCAAAAGCATTCCTTACAAACCCATTGGAGCAGAAGGAATGACTCCCAACAAGTCCACTCCATGTTCAAGCGAAGTCTAGCATCAATACGACAAGCAAACGTTAAATCTATTGCTTAGCGTCCGTTTGGTCTTCATTTGATAACTATTTTATTTTTAGATCATAAACTCAGTTATTCACAATTTTTTTTTTTTTTTTGTTTCTTACTTTTTAAGAAAATGTTATTAAAGTCTAAGTGAAATTCTAAAAACTAAAGAAATTGTAATTCAAATACTACATAGGGATGTAATGAAATAAAAGAAAGATTTAAATTTTACATTGGTCCCTCAACTTTATACTTATTCCATTCAAGTCTATTTTTTTCAAATATTCAACTCATCCTAAACTTTCATACTCGCCCACTTGGTCCTTGTTCCCAAACACAAGTTTACCACCAAACAAAAATCTCAGTCATCCACTTATAAATCTAATTATCAAACTGAATATGTGATTTAGAACACAAGCTCACGCAACGTCGTGCAAGATTTCTAGTAGACAGAACATGGAATTCTAGTGACAAGGATCAAACAGAACAGGGAAAGAACCATACTAAGAATTTGAACCTTAAACTAATTACCTGTCATGTTGAAGTTGAGCTCAGTCACGGCAGCAAGTGCACAGCCACCGATGATCGGGAGAAGCGAGAGATAGACAGGAACAGGAAAAGTCTCACCCAATAGGAACCTTGAAACCAATACACTAAATGCAGGCTCACCACTCTTGATGATATGAGTGAATGAGACGGCAACCTTTGACATGCTCACTGTTGCCGCTACATGTCCAATCGTATGGGCCACAGCAACCTATTCAAAATCAAATACCACATTTTCAGACACAATATTACAAAACAACAATCAACTAAGCTACAAGCAATTTTGATGAGTTCTCCACGTCAAAGCTTATATATTGTCAGTTATCTCTAAAAGCAGAACAAGTTTTGTAAAACAAGAGTTAGCAAGTTGACTTGAACTCGTTTTTCTTCAAAAAAAACAGAAAAAAGACTAGATTTAGTTTTCTTGCTCTTTTTCTAAGCTTTCTCAGCAAAGAAGCACAGCGGTATTTCTTCCACAAATAGAACAACAAGATTGATTACTGATGAAAATTCATTGGTTCTGAAACTTTTCTAATTGGCCAAGCATAACCCAGAAAAACTTCCAAAGCTTTCTCAGCTACCAACAACAGGGGAATTTCTTCAAGTACTAGAACAAGATGATTACCAATGAAATCTCATTGGTCCTGAAATTTTCTCATTAGCCAAAAATTTACCCAGAGAAACTTCCTAAGCTTTCTCAAAACCTAACCACAGGGGTATTTCTTCAAATACAAGAACAGCAAAATAATTAGATAACAGATGAATTTCATTGGTTCTGAAACTTTCTAAGTAGCCAAACAGATCCCAGAAAAACTTCCTAAGCATTCTCATCAACCAACCACATGGGTATTTCTTCAAACAATAGAAAAATAAGACAATTACTGATATATAAAACATCATTGGTCATAAAATTTTTCTCAGCAGCCAAACAGAACACAGAAATACATACTGGGAGCAAAGACTTCCAAAAATCGAAATCAGTCTTGGGTGCCTCAGCGATCCTCGTCATCCAAGAGACTAACATGATGAGAGAGCCAACAGCCAGAGAAAGTGTAGAGGTCAGCCATGGATATGGAAACGCATTCAAAACCTTCTTGTTATAAATGTTGAACACGACGTTCAAACCCCACCAGAGAGCGAAATACAGTCCGATCTTCACCTTCTTCGCCGCCTCCGACGGCGCTTCGGCCATCGTCAGTTCAATGTTCGACTCAATCGGCTGCGATCGGTCAGCCTCATAAGCTTTGCTCGTAATCAAATCACTCTTCCGAGTTACCAGTGGCCCAAAATTGGAAACCGAGGAGATATGAAGAGCATTTTTCATACACACAACGGAACCTTGGGGTTTTTGCACCGGCAATGGCGGTGGACACGAGAACCGCCGGATTGGCGCCAGAGACCTCCGCCGGAGAACAATGTCCGACCCATTAATGGTATTTGCAGATTGACTCAAAGAAGAGATCATGATCGAAAGAAAAAAAACTCAGATATTAGGCAAAAATTAAGAACTCTAATCGCTCAAGACTCCTAAATGCGGTTGCAAAACGACCCAGAAAGCCAACTTTCTAGGAAAATTATAAAAATTGATCTCGAAATTGGGTAGGTGGGAGAGAGGAACATGAACAGTTTAAAAAATGGTGCAATTTAGTAAAAAATAAGGAAAGGGGAAGTCTAAAAAGGAAGCCACCGATACTGTAGGTGTTTGGTGATCGTTCTTTTCAATGAATCTGTACAGTTTCGGGATTGTTAGTGAAGAATTTTGAATATTTTGAAGATTAGAAGATGGAAGAGGTTGAATTCAAATGAAATTTTCAAAGGGTTTTTTTTCTTTTCTAAAAACGAAGGTGGGTGGCGGCTTTGATCGATTTGAAAATGTGTGACGTTTTCTCTCCGTGGAATTCGGTGATTCGGTGAGGATCCTTAAAAATCAAATTACATCAACTTTACCGATTTTTTTATTTTATTTTATTTTATTTTTTTATTTTCAAACATGGGATTATATTAACATTTGAAATTGAAACGGTTCTTGAAAAAGAAAATTGGAGCTTCAAAAAAAAAAAAAAAAAAAAAAAAAATTGGAGAAAACAGAAAAGAATTTGAGGAGCTAACATCCGAACCGAAATTGCAAAAACTTGTTTTTTTTTTTTTCTAAACTAAAGACATTATTATAACGCCACAAGGGTAAAAGCTGAACGGTCATTCTCGACCAGATTACACAACCATTTTGGATATGATCCTATCCAAGTATCGCTACATCTCGATATTTTCGCATATTTGGCTATACCATGGGCTACTTCATTACATAGTCTAGGACAATAGTTGAAATTAATATCATGAAATTCTGGTATCAAAGCCCAAATGGACATTACTAGGGCCTCCAAATCGTTCCAGACTGGCGATCTTCTTGTGATAAAATCGAGGGGCAACAAGAAAAGTGGCTAAAAATAAATAGTTGGCTTGAAAAATGGCTACAAGTTTAGAAATTAAATAGATGGCTAAACGATTTTATGATTAATAAATCCTTATTTGCAGAAGACAAAAATGCCCCCAACAAACTGTCTAAGATGTTCCTAACGTTTAAAATTAAAATCAAAGTTTATGAGAGAGAAAATACATCCCTAAAAAAGTTAGAGAGATTTTAGGAAGCTTGAAATTCAAAAATCCAAGAAACCAACCTAATTTGACAATTTAGATGTAGCATATTCTTTACTACTGATTTTATGAGGGAGAAAATACACCCTAAAAATACGGGAGAAAAACTAGGGAGAGCGAGAGATTTAAATATGCAACAAACAAACAACCTAATTTGAATCCTACGGTAAATGTAGCATCTTTCTACTATTGAAGAACTGTTTTCTTGAAAATCATGTGTAGATGATCCAATTATTTACAAAAAGAAATAAAAAAAATGAAAAATAAACACCTCTAGTTTCATGCCCATGAATAAAAATTGAAGTATCTTTGTTAGGGAAAAAATGCAAACTTAAACCCCTCCAGCCGAACAAATCACCCCACACACACGTTAATACCCAATTGGTAAAAACTAAAAAAAAAATTAAAACTTACCTGCTGCATTCCCACCTCCATGCATATTCTCCCCAAACCCCCTTGCGTTTCCTCTTCATTCATCTCCGTTTTGAACTCCATCCTAAAAATGTTGAAGCTTCTCGACGACGACTGTCACCAAAATTTTGAAGATGAGGGACTGAAGATATGTAAATAATGTCTGGATTTTCCTTTTATTTGCAACTACTTTATAGACAATCCCTTGATTTTAGGGATTTTTTTTTTTTTTTTTACAATACGCGATTATCCTGCTTGATTGTAACAACGTTTTTTTTTTTCTCAAAACCGCAAGTCATGACAAAGGATAAACATATTGTTTATTAGTGTGTAAATCCCCCAGGATGCAAGGAAAAACAAGAAAAAAGACAAACAGACGAAGAAGGATATAATTGATGAAGTAGACCCCGTCAAAGCGGTATGTACTGATATATATATATATATATATATATATATATTATTTACATCGTTTATGAATTGCTTTTGTGTACTGGAGTCTAAAATTGAGATGTATGAATCTGTACTGTGTATCAAAGGGTGAAAGTGTGCTGGAATGCCTGTTGAATGACACTATGTTGTCTTTCTGTACTATTATATACATGCGTATTACACATGCCAGTATATCAGTTGTGGGCAAAGTAAAAGAGCAGTATGTACTGATATATACATATATTATTTGCACTGTTTATGACCTGCTTGTGTGTACTGAAAACTAAAACTGATATGTATGTATCTGGATATGCATGTATCGAAGGGTGAAAGTGTACTGGACTCTACTGTTTGTCTGTACTATTATGTACATGCGTATTACCCATGCTAGTATATGCATATTACCCCCACACAATGTTTGTACATGCTTATTACATGCCTGCTTCTGAGTTATGTAAGCACTACAGTGTATACACATGTGATAACGCATTTTCTGTTTTTTTTTTGTTTTTTTTTTTTAAACGAGGCTCTGTTGCCTGCCTGTATGTACTACTACATATGTCTCCAGGGATTTGCACAATAATAAACAATCAAATTATAATAGTATGGTCATCGGGGGTGGATGTAGTTGAACTTTTTTACCTTTTTGTCAAATTTTGGCTTCTTTTTACTTTGTCCTTCTTCCTCACTATCTGGAGTTTAACCTTGAGATGTATATATCTGGATATGACTCTGTACTGTATATATCTGGAATGCCTATTGAAAGACACTAGTAAATGAGTTGTGTTCCTCCCCCCACAATGTATGAGTTATTTGTGCACTTTATGATCTGCTTGTGTGTACTGGAATCTAAAATTGAGATGTATATATCTGGATATGACTCTGTACTGTATATATCTGGAATGCTTATTAAATTGAAACCAACTTCTAATTACAAACTTACAACCAGAATTTTGATCGTGATATGCAACAAATAAAAAGAAAAATCTATAACGTTTAAATGAGGGGCAGAAATTGCAAGATTAAATATTTTTTGACCGTTGGAAATGGTGAAAACTAAGCCTAAAAAATAGGTAGATCTTTTAATACCATTGGAAATATACCACCAACTGAACTCCTTGTAAATCGGGATTCATCCACCCCCGAAAAATAGGGAAAAAAAACCGATTTCAGCCGTTAACGGCGTCTGTCTATAGACGTATATACCAGGGGTATAAATGGCAAAAAAAAAATCTGGAAAACAGTTCCTAGAAACGCGGTAGCCAGCCCTGTAAATAGTAAACTCTCGTAGCCAAAAATCAAGATAGGGTTTTTTTTCTAGTCATTTGCCACAATTTCCCTAATGGATAGCTAATTTACTATCTGATTCAATCTCCAACCTCATACAGCCCAAGGAGTAGGCCCGCTTTATTCCTTCATAGATGGCCCAAGTTTCAGCTGCATGGGCTACCAAATAATGGTCCAAGTAAATTGCAACAGCCACCAAAGCTTTGCCTTCCTTATTCCTACAGATGAAACCGAGACTTGTCGATTGGTGATTGGGGTTGCAAGCGGCATCGCAATTAAGTTTCAAAATCCAGCTTGGGGGACTTTCCAGCATGCATTCGATCTAGGGATTCTTCGATCAGACTGAGGCAAAATCATCGATCTTCCTTCTTCTTTCGAGTTTATTTGGCGAAATTTTTCTCTAGGTACTCCACAATCCATTTATTTCTGAAATTAATAGATGGGATATCTTCTCCATGAACTTGCTTGTTTCTATCGTTCCATATTGCCCAGCAGGAGACCGCAACAAGTTCGAGATTCTCCTTGGAGATGCTCCTGTTAATTTTGATCCATCTATCAAGCACGCTTCCATGAAAATTCTCCTCCAAACAAAACTTGTCTTTGGTAGGCAAAGAAACAGAAATAATATAATGACTATCGAGTATATAACTTTTTTTCCTGAAAGTAGATTAAAATGATCTCATTTGGTAAGTTCAAACAAAAAGAAAATGACTTTAAAGAAATAACAAAAACAAAAACAAAAAGTTGGCATCGTTTGGGCCCCGTTTGATAACCATTTCGTTTTTTGTTTTTGGTTTTTGAAAATTAAGCTTATAAATCCTACCTCCACCTACAAGTTTCTTTGTTTTTCTAATACCTTTCTTTCCCTGTTTTTAAAAACCAAACAAATTTTGAAAACTAAAAAAAGTAGTTTTCAAGAACTTGTTTTTGTTTTTAGAATTTGGCTAGGAATTCAAATGTGTCATTGACAAATATGAAAACCATGGTAGGGAAAATGGTAGGAAACAAGACTAATTTTCAAAAACCAAAAACAAAAAACCAAATGGTTATCAAACGGGGCCTTGATAACCATTTGGTTTTTGGTTTTTGGTTTTTAAAAATTAAGCTTATACACACATACTTCCACCTATAAGTTTTTTGGTTTTAATATCAATCTTTTACCTTGTGTTTCAAAAACCAAGTCAAATTTTGGAAAAAAAAAAAAGTTTTCAAAAACTTGTTTTTGTTTTTAAAATTTGCGAATTCAAATGCAACCTTAACGGAGATGAAAGCCATGGTAGGGAATTTAGGAGAAAACAAGCATAATTTTCAAAAACCAAAAACAAAAAGCCAAATGGTTATCAAAGGGGCCTAATTTTTCCCATTTAAATTTTATGAGTGTTGCTCATGTTTGAAAGTTTGTAAATGGTCTCATTTATGGTATATTTTCTAGAAATATATGATTTACTAAATATTTAAATAAGAATTTCAATTACTTAGTCTCAATAAGAATTTCAATTTAGTCTCTATAATTTTAAAACTCTTAAATTAATTTCTATAATTGTATAAAATCTCTCTAAACATCTTTGAAGCTATTAGATTTTGGTAATTTTTATACCTGTCATGTTGTTTTAGCAACTAGTAATCAATATGCAGGTGAAAGTTGTAGTTTATTTTAAGATATAAATAAATGTAAACCTGGATAAAATAGTAAAAAGGAAAAGAAAAACGATATTATTTAATTTAATAAATACAAGTAATTTGTTTCAACATTTTATTATTGTTTATATAAATAAATTACAGATTAATTTTATGTTATACAAAAAAATTTAATTGAAATTTAGATTAATACATAATATTATGTAAATCATAATTTATGCATTATGGTTGTTTTAACCAACTCTTATTATTTAATTATAACTCTTTATAATTCAATTTATTAAAATTATAAGTGAATCAAAATAAATCATAATATATACTTAAATTAAACTAAAAAGGACAAAAAGAGAAATCTTTAAATTAAGAAGGGGCAAAGGAAGAAATCAAAAGTTTCTCGTTTGAACCAAATTATAGAATAAATATATTTAGATATAGATATAAATAGATTGATTGAAATTTTAGAACATTATTCAAATATTGCTTAAAATAATAAATATATAAATATGTATGTATGTATATATATATTGATTGAAATTTTAGAACAATATTCAAATATTGCTTAAAATAATATATATATATAACAGGAGAAACTTTTTTTTGTGTCAATCTTGTTATGGGTGAATTTGGACCTAGCTCTAAGAAAGTCAGAATGATAAGAACTCAGGGAAGAAATAAGCCCACGGAAGCCCGTTGGGCCCAAATCAATCTCTAGGGCTATTCCCTCTCCTAAAAGGAAGGGGAAAACCCTAATTTCTCCTAAAAAGAAGGGGAAAACCCTAATTTCAACTATAAATAGAAAAAACTAACTGCAGAGTAAGGGGGACTCAACTTTGTATCTATTTTCTTCTTCTATATTATTATTTTACTTGCTTCGCCACTTATGATCTCTCAACTGACTTAAGCGGAGTCGGCCACACCGGTGGACAATTTTCTCTTGTTTTGCAGGCTCCCTTCAAATAAATTCACCGTTGATGTCACGTGAAGGTCGGAGTCGCTTAGCCAAATTTTGATATCAACAGTTGGTGCCGTCTATGAAAAAGAAAAACAGTTTTTTGATTATCGAAGAGGAAGAAAATGTTGGACAGAGGCTGGTCGCATATAGAAGCCGTCAAAGACGGATGGGAATCGTGTGCGTGAACGGGCTGCTCGTGGTTGCTAGCGGAACTCACAAAAAAATCGTGAATGCCATCATGGCTGCAAACCCGATCGCAAGGAGGTATTGAAGGAAGGAAATCACCCGCCGGTTAAAGCCACTTGACAATTATGAAACCACATTGGGTTTCACTTCTCCAACTCTTAACATAATTATAAATTGAGACTTTTACCCATAATTTTGCATGCTGGAAATTTTTGGAAGTCCATCAAATAAAAAGCAGTTTGATGAACGTATGGCACAAACCAAGGAAGATCCAACTTTGAAGCCTATTTTAGATGGAATAGAGGTCCAGCTGCCATGATGAGGTACTAGATGTCTTAAAAAAAAGCTGGGCGAAGCAATGGGTTTTGCAGTTTATGGAGATGCAGTCTTCTATTGCGGATGATTCAAAAGAAGTGGTAGGGTCTCAATCTGCCATCATAGGTACGCATTCTTGAGCATCATTTATACATTTGACAATCTTATGTGCTTATTTGTGCATGATCTTTGAATTTAATTATTCTTGAATTGATCACATTGAGGAAGACTATCCATCCATCTTAATTTTGTTAAAATCCTAAGATGTGTAGAGACTCTAGTTCTATAAACCTACATGTACATTTATCTGACATTTAAGCAACATCTAAAATAACATATCTCATATTAAAATGTGTTTAGTTTCTAACACTTAATATATTGCTTCCCATGCCACATGAGAACACACATCATCATTTGGTCTTGCATGCGGCTTTGATGAGGATTCCAAAGAATGACCTCATTTTCATTGTTATTATACTGCCATCTTTCATATCTCTGATATCAAGTTTAGGAGAAAGAAGTTCCTAAGGTTGTTTAATAATGAAGTTGACAGAAGTTTGTTGAACTGTTTTATTAGATTATTGCAGTCTAAAAATTAAAAATTTTGCATCATCAATTGGGAATTGGCTTTGATTTTGACGCCATTTTATTTTTAGCAAGGTTTTATTTATATGTTATTAAAACTCAAATAAATTGAATTGGGTTGTAAGATGATTTGAATTGATAGCGATTGCTTTACGCTTTAGCTTAAATTGTTTTTAAGCATTAAGATTGGTTAAAAAATGTGGATAGAGATAAATCTATGTAGTTTTAAATGCATAAGATTAAAAGTGATTCAAATTAAGTTTAGATTTGTGTATGGTTAAATTATCAAATATCTAATCTAAAAGATTTTAGATTTAAGCTTCATCATACATATAGATGATGTGATTTAAATGAAAAGATTTGATCACAGTAGATTTGATTCTAGATTTTCAAGAAAAATTAATTAACTATTCGCCCAAATCAAAATTGTTAGTTTGGGTGGGAGTGTGTTAAGAAAGATTGAGTATTCATATATTTGGTTTGACACCTCGGATTCATTATTTTTATATTACATTTGTTGTTATTACTTCAGTGTGATATTCATTAAGCAATTCAAATAATAATGAATGAAATGTAAACTTAATCTATACTTCAAATTGAAAATTATGAAATCACCTGGAATAAATCAAAAGTCGAAGCTAAGTCGACTATAAAAAGCAAGTTGGTTATTTACTTGCACAAAAAATGTCCTATGACATCTTCATTTCTAATTTTGAATACAACAATATGGAGTGAAAAATTCAAGGAAGTTGAAGATATATAGCTCATATTAGCTGAACGAAAGTCTTTACTGCTTCATAGGCTTAACATTTTGGGTATGTTATCTACCATATTTACTAAATGTCTATCTCAATTTGTAATTACGAATCCTTATACATTTTTTACCTTATGTGTTTCCATTGATTTATTAACTATTCATAAGTTGCAAGCTACTCAGGACATACTTATATTTTTTTTATCAATGACTAGTCTTTTTCCCATATCTACATAATGTTATCTACTAATGTTATTTCACGAGGAGACAAAATGGAGCTCCTGAAAGCCCGAGTAGCTGAGCCAACAAAATGTTCTTGGAAGAGTGGAAAAACCTATACTCTCCAAGGCACTCGACTTATGGAACGACCTTGACTGAGCCGACAAACACTCGAGAATGATGATGTTGAAGGTCTCAGTGACAATAACAGAGCTGACATGCAGGGGGCTGAGGTCGATCCTTAGAAGGTCGAGGCCCACAAATGGCAATAAGGGAGAGTTATGCGACATGAAAACGCTAAGGTATGTCAACATCGATTACTCAAGCATAACTTTTATTTCGAGAAAAACCTCGCTTGAGTAGGGGGCTGCAAAGGAAATATGTAACACCCGTAATTTAATGAGAGTTCAAATTTATTTAGTTTGGGTGTTATTTTGAATTAAGAGAGAATTCAAAAATTTGAAATTTGGGTGTAATATTTAATATATAAAGCTGGAATGGCATTTTCGTAATTAAATGGTCTTTGGAGCCAAGCCCAAGCCTTTTAAAAGGTTGCACACAACCCTAGGTAGCCATTATTCTCCTTTTTCCTTGCTACAGCCGAAGAGCAGCCCGATTTTCTTCTTCTTCCTCTTGTTCCGGCAACAACACCCAAAGAACCCACCTCCGACGTGCATCTCTCCGGCAACCTCCCCTCGCGCGTCTTCTCCGGCCAAGTCTCGGCAGTGCAGCGGCGGCGCACCGACGAGGTTGTAACAGCGTGTTCGGCTTCTTTGCGTGCTTCCCGGCGATAGCAACATCTCATGGCGGCGGTTCGTAGTCAGCGTTGCAAGTGGACGACGGCGCCTCTACAGCAGTCACCGCAAGACTTCCGGCGTCGATCCAGCAGCTGTGCGTGAGTACCGGCGTGTACAAGGCAGTGTAGCAGTTTTTTTTTGGCGAGATTGGAGCTTATCGGCAGCTTGAGCGCAAGTTCTATTTCCAGCAGCTATAGGTGACGTTTTAAGCGGGATTTCGAACGACTCCGGCATTGGGTAAGTTAGATTGAAGTTTATCTTGCTTGATTCTAAGTTTTTAGTTTAATACCCATCCATTGTTTAGTTCGTTCGTCAAGTTCTCCGCTTAAATTCCGGCAAAATCTTGAGTGGGTAATTGAGATTCAAGTTTATTAGAATTGATTTTAAGGTTTAATTGAATACCCACTAATTTTGGTTATGGTTTTCAAGGTACCCATGTTGGATTGGGTCTTGATTTTAGGCACTTCTTAGAGCTTAGAACTTGGATTGTTGAAATTAAGTCGATTTAGAACTTGGGCAGCAAGCGACGACTTCGTTTGTATTGGTTGGTTCGTGGTCATGATCGACATTGCTGGAGTTAAATTGGAGTTTAAATTAAGGAGTTAAAAGCCAAGTAAGTGAACGTCTATTGAACCTTTTAATTGGGAGCCCGTTGATTTTTTCTAAAATTCTCGTGCTTATGAGTTGTTCTTGAAATTTGTTATTATTATTAAAAGCATGAGAATTGTGCATGAAAATTTATTATTTTTAATGGAGTATGCGTTTATGAAAATCGTTGAAAGCATGAAATTTTATTATTCTTGCTTTGTATTTGTTGATGCTTGAAATAATTGAGTTGGTGGTCTCTTGAAATTCCATTAAAGGAATGACTTTAAAATTCCGTTAAAGGAATTATTCATGAGTTTTATAAGTGTACATGAAATTGATGTACATTTAGAGATGCCTACATAGGACTTAGAGACATGAAATTGATGTACCTAAGTCGAGGTTTGTGAAATTGACGACCTCGAGGTTTCGTGAAATTGACGGCCTCCGTAGGAGACACATGAAATTGATGTGTCTAGAATATGCATGAAATTGATGTATATTCTCTCTCAGTAGAAAGACACATGAAATTGATGTGTCTAGGATATGCATGAAATTGATGTATATCCTGAGTTTAAAATAAAGTTAGAGCCACCAAAATTATATTTGTTGTTGATTTTAAAAATGTTTTTTTTTAAAGCGTGACCCAACCTCAATAGTAGGGTCACTTAACTGAGTATTTTAAAATACTCATTCTTTTCAAATTTTTTTTTTTCAGGTATAGGCAAGGGCAGGTGAAAGGCGATTGATGAGAATCCGAAAGGCAACCATGAGGGAACTATTTTGAGTTTCATATTTTATTTTTCTTCCGCTTTAAGAACTATGTTTTACTTTATTGTAAATTTGTTTGAGAAATTTTCTAGTGGCCATGCACATTTTTATTCTAGAAATTATTTAAAAATATTTAAAACCTTTAAAATTAGGGATCCTGAATAAAAGTTTGTTTTAAAGTTTTTACTTAAAATAAGTGTCTTTGTTTCAAAATATTTTTATTTAAAAAGGCCTCCAAAGCATGCATTGTCGTAACGGTCCCTTTAAGGCTTAGTAAGAAGTCGGGTCGTTACAAAATATGCTTCCCTAATTAAGTAAAAAACAGTCAGAAAGGCAGCAAATTTGGCCTCGTAACTTTATGGTCATTTATTTACGCGTAAAAAACCCACACTATTCTTAGTTTCATAAAGAACTTGATCTAGGTATTTATGTCATCTACATCTCCAAAGATTTAACATTTTTGCTCATAAGCTACTTGACTTTGTTCTTATGTCTAGAATATTCTTGAGCAAGGGTAGTACTTTTTTTTAGTATGTGCTCTTATTATAGTTTGATTGGCTAGAAGCTTAATAATACACTCGCTTATGAAAAGCCTATGTGTAGACTGATCCTTGCAAAAGTTGGGTCCTCCATATTTTCAACCTAGCTCTCCAAGTCCCCGACAGAGTGTACGCACGGTCGGGATGAGATTAATCCTTGCAGGAGTTGACATATCTTCTCAACCTCTCCAAGTCCTCGACGGAGTGTAGCATGGTCGAGATGAGATTCGAGATTAAGTGAGCCTGGACCATGGGTCTACCTCACCTCATCTGGCTTGAGCCCATCACGCGAGCCCAGACTTCCGAGTCTACCTCGCCTCATCCAGATTCGAGATTATGTGAGCCTGGGCCACGGGTCTACCTCACCTCATCTGGCTTGAGCCCATCACGCGAGCCCGAACTTCCGAGTCTACCTCGCCTCATCCAGATTCGAGATTATGTGAGCCTGGACCACGGGTCTATTGGGTTTTATGCCCTAAAACTCGTAGATTGTGAATGGTGACAAATTGTTCACTTGTCTCACTATGTTGTTATTGAGGTTTGTACAATAAAGAGTTATTGTTACTAAAATTGCACAATATGACTCAAATCCAATAAACTAAGATCCTAGGTTGTTTATAGTATAGGGATAAGGCTGGGTACCTTATCCTGGTGACACTATGTGATACTACCCACTTTGTATTTGATACAGATGCAATGATCCAAAGCATCCATGTAGGGGACATGGGAGTGGGGGTATCCTATGCAATGAGTTTGCATAAGATCGGACCGCGAAATAGTAACCACTAGATGTAACGTCGTTGACTAGTTTAGGTTTCTATTTCAATAGGATGACCTAGGTAACTCAATCTCAATCCTGAGTCTGTTATGAACTCCTCTTCAGGAGGGATTGTCCTTAGATTTGTATGGGTGAGAGTGGCCAGTTCGCCGACTCAATAATCCTACCATTTCAAGGGAGGACCAAATGGGGGCTGGGAACATAACAGTACAAGATGGAATTCACTCCTTCCCCTATTGGGGCAAGTAGATGTGTGTTCCCTTAAGGGCTGATTCTGGGTCTTGAACAAAGGAGCGCTGTCCTCTCCTAGTCCGAGAGGAACTCCTGTTTAGTGGTTGGACCCTAAACAACTTGTTCATTAGAAGGATCAGTGGTACTTAAGGAACTAGAGGTAACCCAGGGGTAAAACGGTAATTTGACTCAGCTAGTGTTACGAACACACGTGAAGGATTGACTTACTACATTGGTCGATATCCGTTGACACAGAAATATTCTATAGTGAGAAGAGTGCAGCTGTAGGTCTTTAGTGGAGTGACCCACAGTTAACGAATGTTGATTGACTCAGTTAATGAGTTTAGCTGATCAATCTCGTATTGTTGGAGATTCTGATCTGTAGGTCCATTAGGTGCACCTGCCAGCTCATAATGGATTCTGAGATAATATAGTCTTGATTATTAAAGGGAATTTAAGTTAATTGTATTTTGATACACTTAATATAATGTATGGAGATACATTATAGTATAAGTTTAATTAATGAATTAAACTTTATAATAAAATTTATTTTGGATATGATTCAAAATTAATTAATGAGAGAATTATGAGTTTAATTAAATATGTGATATTTGATTAATTCATGAATTAATTAATTGGGAATTAATTAATTTAATTTGGTTAAATATGATTTAATCAAATTAATAATATAGTTTATATTAATGTACATTTTGATGCACATTAAAACTATAGGTTAAATGAGAGAGATTAAATTGAATATGATTCAATTATAAAATTAATTAAATATTTGATATTTAATTAATGTGGGATCAATTAATTTAAATTAATTGAATGACCTATTTAATTCAATTGAATATGATTTAATTGAATTAAAACTATATGTTATAATTGATTTAATTAAATTAATTATAATTAATTAGATAATTAATTATTATTTAAATAATTATTAATTATTATTTGATAATAATTAAACGGTCCAGATCATTTGGATTAGATCCAATGGTTGAGATATTGTAGGGTTTTAACTCCCTCCCCACTTATTGTGAAGTGGAGAGGGGTTACCTAATTGGCCTCCCATTCTCTCCATTCTCACGCAAACTACAGAGAAAAATCTCTCTGATTTTTTCTCAAAATCTCTCTAAAAAACAGCAGTGTTCTTGCTGAAAAAATTCCCTTTCAAGGCCACGCGCGATCCCACAATCGCAATCTCAAGTAATCCAAGAGATATAGTGGGTGTTCTCGTGTGCTGGTATCCATTAGGAGATCAAGGAACATATTTTGGAGCATAGTGTAGTTTTTCCAGCCGTGTTCATGTAAGTTTACTAGTCTTTGTATGCTTAATCTAGTTTAGAAAAGGTTTCTAAATTTTTGCCTTATGTACTGGTAATCTAATGATTGAAAACCTTTTCACGCACGATTCAATTCGCTACCGCTAGAGGATTCAATTCCTTCAAATGGTATCAGAGCCATTTCGTGAGTGTGTTTTCTGTCTTAGATTTTGCATTAAGGCTAAATGGTGGGATTAATTTGCATATTGGTTTGCTGAAAAACTGTTTTGGTTATATTTGGCCTTAGATTTACAATTTTGTATGATTTGATCATGTAAGGGCCCATGTTTTTGGGGCAAAAATATTGTAAATCGAGTCTTGTAAGTCCGTGTCTAGAGTTTTAGGATCAATTTGTTGATTGGTGCTCGAATCGGGGTTCGATTTGGTGAAGAGCTGCTGCTGGAAACGAAGAATAGTATGCTGTCCAGAGGCGTAGCGTCGCGACCCTGCTCAACAGAGTCGCGACGCTGATGAACAAACGCTGGAAAAATCGGGCAAGCGGCGAGACGCTGTGCCTTCAGCGTCTCGACGCTGACGGAAGTTTTCGGATTTGCAGAGCGTTGAACGCATCGTGCGAAACGGTTTCTTCAGGTGGTTACGAAATTAATATATTTTGCGTATACTTTCGTTTGAATGTTGGTGGTTGGATAAGTTGGCGTGCGTTGTGCCTAGCACACGTTATGTTGTGGGTTCAAGCCTGCGCGTGGTAACAAATTTTTTTCCGTGCGGTCCAAAAGTCAACAGAGGCTTGGTTCGGTCAACAGATTCTGGTTCGCGCGCGGTTCAGCCTTGGTTCGTCCGGTTCGTTGACGGGTTCATAGTTTCTAACCCGTTCGTTGACTTTTCCAGCAGTTTTGACCCGGTTCAACTGTTTTCTGGCCCGGTTCGAGCAGTTTTTGCATGGTTCAGCAGAAATTCAAGACTCTTTTGGGATCATTTTGATAAAATCATTGTAATTTTATTTATTTTAATTATCCTAGGGGCCAATATACCGGTTTTTCAGCTATTTAATGCTTTATGAATGTCATTTAGCTAGATCCCACCATAGGTTAAGCATGTTTTCCTGCATATTTATGTTCTAATTGTTATAATGTATGGTAATTATGCATGAATTTGAATTTCATGAGTTATTTAGTATAATTGTTATATTAAATATATGAAATTGGTGAAGCATGACGCATGACATTAATTAGATAAATATAAAATGTTAATTTTATTAATGGAGCATGCATGCTTAATTTTATTTTCATGAGTATTAATATAATAGTTATATTATGAATGGAAATAAACTTCAATGCTTGTTTTCATGTATGATTTAATATAAAATGTTATATTAATTAAATGAAAATGGAATAGCATTGAGCATGACATTAATTAGATTAATATAAATGTTATATTATATTAATGTCAAAATTTCATGTATTTTAATTTCGTGGATGATTAATTAATATAATCGATATTAATTAAATGAAATTGAAATTGCATGAAGCATGACACCATCTTAGATATATATAATTGTTATATTATCGTAATCGGCGTCATGATATTATGATGTTTAATTACTAGAATTATGATTGTTATTTTTCCAAACACCATAGAAGCATGTTATAGGGCTAATCA
Organism: Luffa aegyptiaca; assembly: GCA_017139565.1. Classification (NCBI taxonomy): domain Eukaryota; kingdom Viridiplantae; phylum Streptophyta; class Magnoliopsida; order Cucurbitales; family Cucurbitaceae; genus Luffa; species Luffa aegyptiaca. The sequence goes on along the minus strand of CM029405.1, from coordinate 20,440,586 downwards.
TTAAAATTTTATAATAAGTTATAAAATTGATTAGAAACCGTCAACCTATAACAAAGAATTGCATGCAAACATAGGACCTTAGGTTAAAATTGAATTAATTTTAAATTGTTTAAAATTAATTAGACCTAAGCTCACCTTAATTCTAATAGGATTAGAATTAATTTTTCTTACTTAGTATTAAAATAGTTTTAATGAACTAAGTAGGAAAAACATTACTATGGTTATAAGGGAACTCTCCCGGTGAAGTTCTGTCTAGGCTGGGGGTACTTAAGTTGACGGTTTACGGAACACCTCCTACTTGGGAACAGATCCGAAACCTTAGTCAGAATTTACCTAAGTAATAGACCCTTTAATTATAAAAGTACTTAGTGGGAGGAAATATATCAAAACAAGATTTTCATAAATCAAGTTTTGCTCTCACGTCCTCAAGAGTTCACATCGTGAGGTCCATGCTTGGCCTCGAGTCACCCTGGGAGTGACCCCCTATGGATGGTGTTTGCATGGATCAATATCAAGGTGAATGAGGGAATATTTTATAGTAAGTGGGAGCAGGACACGTGTTAATGTATCCTATGGTCTCCTCCATTAGGTTGCACCGTGAGATCCCCATGATCTGCCTGCGAGTCGCCCTGGGAGCGATCACCCTACGGAGGGTTTGATGGGAGTCGGAACAACGCAAACTCCAGAAATGGATAGGGTTTCTTAGGTCCATTTCCAACTTTGACTTTCCCTACGGTAGCTGATATCTTGCGAAAAGCAAGATTATTTATCCTCTAAACTTAAGCTAAAAGAAGGATACATGACCCTCAGATGCGTTATCTTAGCGCATAAAGAAAGAAAAAAGTGATTGCTATAAGCGGCAAGCTATATTTGTGTATGCGATAAAGAAATTATAAAATAGAGCGCTAACGCAGCTAATTTAGTTGTTTTAAGTTTCTTCTTAGCGCAGGCACACTCCCCTAGATGATCAAGAGACAGAAAAGATGGATGAAAAGACAGCTCTGACGCAAACGGCGTAGCCAGCGCAAGTGGGAGAAAAATAGGCCGAACTATTGCAAGTTGGCTAATAATTTGAACAAAGCAAGTTGCAAAATTTCTTAGTGAAGTCACTTTCCCTCTTCTATAAATAGAAGCTCAAAAGACAGAATCAAGAGGAGAGCAGTGATAAGGAGTAAACTTGCGTGTGAAATGTTTTATTTTATGATGTCTTGTTATGCACGCATGAGCTAACTTTTCTCTTCAAGGCCTAGCGCAAGCACCTCATGCGGTGATAAGTACATCTTGTAAGCGCATATTTTGATTTAAATGAAACATTGATTGCTTTCTGCTTAGTTGCGATAATCTTTTCATTACTAAATCCCCGCTTGGCCAGCTGGATGCGGTAGTAGTATGCTTAATCCTTGATAGGTAATGCATATGGATCTCTCTAAGTAGAACAAGTTAGCGCATGACATGTAGTCTTGGTAGTATTAAATTATTACCGCTAAAGGATATTGCATGCTTGAACTTTGATTGCGTTGTGACCAACTCAGTCCCTTGTAAGTATTAAGAGAACTAAGCTTTATGCATAAACTAGTTAAATAATCAATTGATAGTTTATTGCCAAACGCATAAGGAATACCGGAAGGGAAACTTAGTGATTTTTTCTCACTTAGGCGTCAATGGATCAATTTATCAAAGTTAGCGCTACAAGATTCTTATGAACGCATGAGGTTGCAACCGCAAAAGCCTTGATACTGCTCGCATTGTGAATTCACTTTTAACTCTCATTACTTGTTTTCTTTCATGCAATTAATTACTGTTCAAATTATACCAGCCCTAGTTTTTATTCCCTTGAAGTAATATTACACGTTTTGAGTTTTAAATCAGTAAATATTATTAAGAAACTTCTGTATTCTTTCCCTGTGGATTCGACCCTGGACTCATCAGGTATTACTTGATTTTGTCAGTTTATACTTGGATTGATTAAAATCTACGACTACTAAATTAAACACTCTGACATCCGACCAAGTTTTTGGCGCCGTTGCCGGGGAGAGGCAACAAAAGTCTATAATAATTTTTCTGATCTAACACTCCGTGTAATATTATCCACTGTGTTCCCTGTTGAGTCTTTTTCTCCAGGTGACTAGAAGTTGTATGCGTGCCGCCAGACAAATCGATTTTGAAATAGATCCTGAGATTGATAGAACATATCACAGAAGAAGGAGAAATCGAAGATCTCGAAGGCAAGCAGGAGAAATGGCAGCACCAAATCAGCCAAACAGACCATTGAATCCCATCCAGATGGCCGATGATAGGGCCAGAGGAATTAGAGACTATGCAGCCCCTGCAAATTGTAATTTCAATCTAGGGATAGTTCAGCCAACTCTAGAAATAGAAAGGTTTGAACTAAAACCTGTTATGTTCGAAATGCTAACAGCTGCAGGGCAATTTGGAGGAAGTCCAGCAGAAGACCCACACTCTCACTTAAAGTCATTTTTGGATATTTGCAATAAATTTATTATTCCAGGAGTAACACATGAGCAATTGCAAGTTATTTTATTTCCTTATTCATTAAGAGATGCGGCGAAGGTGTGGCTAAATCAGCAACCAGCAAACTCTATCGCAACATGGAACGATCTGGCAGAAAAGTTCCTAGAGAAATACTTCCCACCCACCGCAAACTCCAGATTGAGGAAGGAAATAATGACATTCACGCAAATGGAGGATGAAACGTTGAGTGAAGCATGGGAACGATTCAAGAGCTTGCTACAAAGATGCCCGCACCATGGTTTACCATTATGTATTCAGCTAGAGACCTTCTATGTAGGTCTCAACAAGAATTCGCAAGTTTTGGTAGACTCATCCTCAAATGGGGCATTACTCAGAAAGACCTATGACGAAGCTCACGCAATCCTTGATCGAATTGCGCGCAATAATTATGAGTGGGGCACTGCGGAAGACAGAAGAAGGAGACCCATTAAGTCCAACTCAGGAGGTTTTGAAATAGATCCTATGACTTCGGTAAACGCAAAGATTGATGCGTTGACCTTAAAAATGGATGCACTCACAGCTGGCACCGCACCTTTGATTGCGCAACTCAACGCAGTTAGATGCGGGATCTGCGGCGAAGGACATACGAATGATCAGTGTCCTTCAATCCCAGAATCAGTTTTCCATGTGGGACCGCAAGGAGCTACACGCAACAACCCATATTCAAACACATATAATCCAGGGTGGAGAAATCACCCGAACTTTTCATGGAATGGAGGCGGGAATAAATAGCAACAAGGTAATGTAAATCCTGCGCCAAGATTATTCAATTCTAACAATGATCAATCTTCGCAGGGACATTTTCAGCGCAACACAGACGGAGGAAACCAAAGAACATCATCCTCGAATGCGTTGGAAAACATGATGAAGGAATTCATGGCCAGTCAAAAGGAGTATATGGCCAAGAATGACGCAGTGGTTCAGAGCCAGGCCGCAGCCCTTCGCAGTCTGGAAATACAAGTCGGACAGCTTGCATCAGAGTTAAAAAATAGACCTGCGGGGGCACTGCCCATTAATACGGAAGATCCAAAAGGGAAAGAGCACTGCCATGCGGTGACTCTTCGCAGTGGAAAGCAATTGCAGGTACATGACCCTGCACCGACACAGGATAATTTGCCTAAAAATGCAGCCGTAGAAGATCATAACCAAACAGAAGAAGGAAAAGTAGCTGAGGATGAAGAATTAAAAAAAAAGGAGGCTCACGCAGAAAAAGAGCCTGACGCATATAAGCCCGCAATACCTTTTCCTCAAAGGTTGCGAAAGAAAAATGATGAGGCCCAGTTTAAAAAGTTTTTGAATGTTTTGCGAGAGCTACATATCAACGTCCCACTTGTAGAGGCATTGGAAAAAATGCCGAGTTATGCCAAGTTCTTGAAAGACATTCTGATGAATAAACGGCCATGGAAAGAGTTTGAAACCGTTTCGCTGACAAATGAATGCAGCGCAATACTTGCCAACAAGCTTCCCCCAAAGTTGAAAGATCCTGGAAGCTTCACAATTCCTTGTTCGATAGGGGGTATCGATGTTGGTAAAGCACTATGTGACCTGGGCGCAAGTATAAATTTAATGCCTTTATCTATTTACAAGCGCCTAGGGATTGGAGAAGCGAGACCAACAACCGTGACACTCCAATTGGCAGATAGATCTGTAGTTCACCCAGAAGGAAAGATTGAAGATGTTTTGGTCAAAGTGGACAAGTTTATTTTTCCTGCAGACTTTATTATCCTAGATTATGAAGCTGACAAAGAAATCCCCATTATTTTGGGAAGACCATTCCTGGCCACCGGACAAACACTTATTGACGTACAAAAAGGAGAACTCACAATGCGCATGAACGATCAGAAGGTGGTTTTTAATATTCTCTCCTCGCTTAAATATCCTGATGATCCCAAAGATTGCGACATGGTAGCCCGCATAGACGTGTGCTCTCCGCAGGACATACTATTAAATGCGTTCAGCTCCATAGAAGAAGGAAACGAGGAAGAACAGATGGAAGAAAACTGCACCCTAACGCAACATGAAGAAGTTATCCACATACAGGATCTGAAAGGAAGAATCCCCACCATGCCCTCTATAGCGCAACCTCCTGCACTAGAACTCAAACCATTGCCAACGCATTTGAAGTATAGATTCTTGGGGGGAAAAAGAATCACTCCCAGTCATAATCTCATCAAAGCTTGATTCATCGCAAGAAAACTTGCTGATGGAAGTTCTCGCAAGGCACAAAAAGGCCATTGGGTGGAGTCTAGCAGATATTAAAGGTATTAGCCCTTCATATTGCATGCATAAAATTCGGTTATTAGACGAATCCAATGAATTTGTTGAAAGACAAAGAAGGCTAAATCCGGCAATGATGGAAGTAGTACGAAAAGAAATAATCAAGTGGCTCGACGCAAGCGTAATATATCCTACCGCAGATAGCAGATGGGTGAGTCCAATCCAATGCGTACCCAAGAAAGGAGGCATGACTGTAGTGGCTAACGCAAATAATGAGCTGATTCCATCCCGCACCACTACAAGATGGCGCATCTGCATGGATTATCGCAAGTTGAACGCAAATACCAAGAAGGACCATTTCCCTCTTCCATTCATTGACCAAATGCTAGATCGACTGGCAGGACAAGCTTATTATTGTTTTCTCGATGGATACTCTGGGTATAATCAAATTACCATTGCGCTAGAAGACCAAGAAAAGACTACATTCACCTGTCCATATGGCACCTTTGCGTTCAGAAAGATGCCTATCGGACTATGTAATGCACCTGGAACATTCCAGAGATGTATGATGGCCATCTTCTCAGAACTTTCGGAAAAATCTGTGGAAGTTTTTATGGACGACTTCTCAGTATATGGGAAGTTTTCGCAGACTGTTTAACGCAGCTTGAGCAAGTATTGGAAAGATGCGAAGAAACTCACCTCGTGCTAAATTGGGAGAAATGCCATTTTATGGTGGAAGAAGGCATTGTCTTAGGCCATCGCATATCTAACGCAGGTATTGAAGTGGATAAAGCCAAGATTGATGTCATTGAGAAATTACCACCTCCTACATCTGTAAAGGGAATTCGCAGCTTCCTGGGACATGCAGGATTCTATCGCAGGTTCATCAGAAACTTCTCACACATTACAAAACCACTATGCGCATTGCTAGAGTCAAACAAAAAATTTGAATTTTCAGAAGAATGCGTTAAAGCATTCAAGAATCTGAAGCTTGCGCTAGTAAGTGCACCCATCCTCGCAACCCCCGACTGGAAGGAACCTTTTGTCTTGATGTGCGATACCAGTGACGTGGCAGTAGGAGCAGTGTTGGCACAGAAAAAGGAAAAGATTCTGCACCCCATTTATTATGCCAGCCGAACATTAAATGAAGCACAAACAAATTACACAACAACCGAGAAGGAATTATTAGCGGTTGTTTATGCGTTTGACAAATTTCGTGCTTATTTGATTGGCTCCAAAGTCATAGTCTATACAGACCATGCGGCGATAAAATATCTGATCACAAAAAAAGACGCAAAACCAAGATTGATTAGATGGATTTTATTGCTACAAGAATTTGATCTAGAAGTCAAAGACAAAAAGGGGAGTGAGAATTTAGTTGCCGATCATTTGTCTCGCTTGGAAAATCATGAGGAGGAAGATGCACCAAGAGTCCCAATCGCAGAAGAATTTCCTGATGAGAAACTTTTTGTGATGGACGATGAAGAACCTTGGTTTGCACACATTGCGAATTACCTTGTCGCAGGGGTCTTTCCAGAAGAATACTCAGCGCAACACCGTAAGAAATTCTTTCATGAGGTAAAATTTTATTTTTGGGATGACCCTTACCTCTATCGCAGAGGACCTGACCAAATCATTAAGAGATGCGTTGGCCAAAAAGATGCAATAAAGATATTGAAGGATTGTCACGAAGCTCCGTACGGAGGCCATTTTGGAGGACAACGCACCGCAGCCAAGGTTCTACAGAGCGGTTATTGGTGGCCTACCTTGTTCCAAGACGCAAGGAGACATGTTGAAAGCTGCGACAGATGCCAGCGCACTGAAAACATCAGCGCAAGAAATGAAATGCCTCAAAACTACATAATAGAAATAGAGCCGTTCGATGTCTGGGGCATTGATTTCATGGGACCTTTCCCATCGTCGCAAGGGAACTGTTGCTCACCGCAAGCGTACGGGTCGTCACAAGTAATATAGTGATTTTGAGTATAGAGTATCATCTCCACAGGGATTGGATTTATTCAATTAATTACCGCGAATAATCTTGCTAAGCTTTATTTAGAGAACAAAATCTAATGCCGAAAAAGATAAACTAAAAAGCTAATCTAGAAAGCAAAATATAAATGGAGACACAATTTGGAGGGATAATTCTAGAGTGGTTGATTTCATCAATTGGACCTTTAATGCTTAATCAATTAACTAATATGGATTAACTAATCATTTGATTCATAAGTCTAGAAGCCTAATGACAAGGACTCTCCTGTCGGTCTCCTCCTATCTCATACCTTTCAATAAAGAATCTCCTTTCGGTCTCATCTTTATCTACTTAGCATGGCATTACGACCCTTCAGTACAACCTCTAACGTTATTTATTCTATCCCGTGTCACCCGGGTAAATAACCGTTAGTCATGCATTCAGTTCTAGTCTAAGCTTCTCTCCGTCGAGTCTCCACTTAGTAACGATTCATTTAATCAGTGATCAGTTGATTAAAAGCATTACGGACAAAATGCACAAATGAACAATAATGACAATTAAACCAAATAAATTCATTAATCAAGCAAAGGTTCAACATCTAAATCAATCTCATAGAATTTAGGAATTTACTACTCATAATCACTAAAATTCAATAATTCCTAATCACAACAATTCTAGAAACTAAAACATAAAGGAAAAGGGAAGAGAAATGCTCATAACAGTGTCGATCTCCTCGATCCCGCGCCGACCTCCATCGATCCCGAGCTCCAAAGATCTTCAACAAAGCTCCAAAACTCTCCCAAGAATCCCTAATTTTAGTGTGGATTCTAGAATGGGGTGAAAACCCACAAATTGGCACCCAAACTTCATTGCAAAAGGCTCCTTTTATAGGCTTCCAGCAGGCGTAGCGTCGAGACGCTACGTCACAGCGTCGCGACGCTCTGACGTCATCTTTTCTTGGGCTCCAAGACGTCGCAGCGTCGCGACGCTACCTAGACAGCGTCGCGACGCTATCGCGATTCTAGAACTCTCCACGCGGCTGCCTAGCGTCGGGACGCTCCAGGCTTAGCGTCTCGACGCTAGGCCCTGAATCTTTAATAATGGCCCGATTTTGACTCCATTTTTGGGCCTCCAACTTTCTTTTGGCCCAAATACTTCATGCAATGGATTTTGGGCACTTTTCTTGACCCAACTTGATAATTTAAGCTTGAAATCCATGATTCTTGGGCTTCTAACTCATTCTTTTTGGGCTTTTGGACTTGGATCTACAATGAACTTCTCCAAATTGCTCAAAAAGTCTCCAAAAATCATCCAAATTCTCTCAAAATTCTGATTTTTCTTCCTTGGCTCGGTTTTCTGAAATTTAAACATAAAATAGCATTAAAGTACACAATTCAAGCATAAAACTAGCTATAATTAATAGGAAAATGATGACATTTTTGCATGTCATCAGGAACCAATACATTCTCCTCGCAGTTGACTATGTCACCAAGTGGGTAGAAGCAATCGCTTGCATTAAGAACGATGCTGCGACCGTGGCAAAATTTCTCAAAAAGAATATTTTCGCAAGATTCGGAGTGCCACACAGACTGATTAGTGATGAAGGGACCCACTTCATAAACAAGGTCATGGATAAGTTATTGCGAAAATACAATGTTAAACATCACATCGCAACAGCATATCACCCACAAAGCAATGGTCAGGCCGAAGTCTCAAATAGGGAAATCAAGAGGATTCTCGAAAAAGTTGTCAGCACGAGCAAGAAAGATTGGGCGCAACACCTAGATGATGCGCTATGGGCATATCGCACAACTTTCAAAACAACCATAGGAACATCTCCATATGCGTTGGTGTTCGGAAAAGCTTGTCATTTGCCCTTGGAATTAGAGCACAAGGCGCATTGGGCAATGAAGCGTTTAAACTTTGATTTCGAAGCAGCAGGACAAGAACGATTGCGTCAATTGTCAGAATTGGAAGAATTCAGAAGGTGTGCATACGAGAATGCCAAGATAAGTAAAGAAAAACAGAAGCAATGGCATGATCGAAGAATATGCAAAAAGGATCTCAAAGAAGGTATGAAAGTATTACTATTCAATTCTCGTTTGCGACTCTTTCCAGGGAAATTAAAATCCAGATGGTCGGGCCCCTATACCATTCATAAGGTATACCCATATGGGGCAGTAGATCTACATTCTACCGATGGAAAGAGACCTTTCAAAGTCACTGGGCAGAGAGTAAAGCCATACATCGAAGGAACTTTGAAGGAAGCAGCCGAGATAATTCTTCTGAAAGATCCACCCTAAAGCAATAAGACAAAATAGGTCCGAGAAAATGCTCTCAGCTGCGTCAGGGCCTAGCGCAAGGTAAGAGCATGACAGGTTAGAAGTTGTAAATATTTTCTCTCCGCATGTTTTATTTTATTTTTAATATTTTGATAGGTTGAGCTTTAGAAAGAAAACCTCATCGCATGATTGGCTCATACGTTTCTTTTCAATAGGATAGAATCACTGCGTTAGTAAAGTTTTGTCGCAACAGAACCTTAGAAGGAAAATCCCATCGCATGTCCAAATCCATCCGTATTTTTTTCTTCTCATTTGAGGCGCAGCCATAATCATGCCAGCATTTAAGGAAATGCACTAACCCCTGTCTTATCACGTTACCCAAGGTAACCGCTCACATTCTCCCATAATAATCATGATCACCCACTTACATGGGATGCGAAAGGGCACCAGAAGCCAGGAACGCATGCTTTGCGTTAAGCTATAAAATAGGGATGCGACTTCACTTCGTCTTCCACATTTGCTCACAAAACCCTAGAACTCCTTACTTTCCTTCTCGTGGAATTTTCCTCTGAAACTCTTTGAAAATCAGCCAATCAGCCATGTCAGACTCACAGAACCTCTCGATTGCCGGTTATGCGGACGACGCTCCTCCATCCTCACCGGAGGTGGAAGGGCCGCACAGAGATGTGATTATCTCCTCGGATGAGGAAGGAAGCAACCCACAAAATATCGACCAAATGGAGGAAGATGAGCCAGAAGTCGTCGACGGAGAGCCGCCCATTGCTAACACAGAGGCTCAACTTACCACCACTCCATCATCTTCAGGCGCAGACGAAGTACTCAACATCGCCCCATTAGACACATCCACCTTCTCCATCCAACCTGTCACCCTTCAGGCAGCCCCAAACGCCACCCCTCGAAACCTAACCCCCTTTCCATCACCATTCCCGTCGGTTGCCCTCCCTCCACTTCCAACCCTTCCACTACAACAGCCCAAACCACCGCTTCTTCCCCTTCTTCCATCCCGACTGAAACCATTTCCACTCCTCTTCCACCATCATCTTCCACAAGCCCCACACTACCGCAGTTCTCAGAGCAACAGGTCGCCGCATGGAATGACCTGCTAGAAGAACTAGGCGCAGAAGGCGATGAAATTCGCCAAAGAGAACAAAGAAAGCATACTGCCGCAGAAACAAGTGCGACAAACAGAGACGAAGGACCAAGCAATGCGGAAACCGCACTTGCCGCAGACATTGCTGCGCGCACCCTCGCTACCATTACAGCAGCCATGGAGGTAGAGATGTCTGATTCGGAGGATGAAATCCCCCTCACTCGTCGCCGCAATATCCAATCTACAGGGGTGGTCATCAGAGAACCGTCTGAACAACCTGCGACAGCCCCTAGTAGAAAAAGGAAAGCGCCCACCGCAGCCAAGGACAAGGGAAAACAGAAAGTAGGCGCAAGCAGAGAGGCAGAGGCCAAAGATTGGGGGAAATTCCAAGAAGAACGAGGATTTAGTTGCCCCCTGCCACAGGCAATGACTGATTAAATTTCCCAGCGCAAGTGGGAAACAGTCTGCGAAAATCTCAGATCCTATGCCCCTGCGCTTGTCCACGACTTTTACCACGCGCAATGGCGAGAAGAAATTGATGAAGTCCTGGTTCGCGGCCACGCCATCGCCTTTTCTTCCGCCCACATAAAGAGCGTATATGAACTACAAGACATTCCCAACGCAGAAGGCAATGCGCTCCTTGAATGTCTGGAAGATGATTTTCTGCGCGTAGTACTTCTTGCGGTGGCAAAGCCTGGAGCCAAATGGGATGGGCATGGAGCAGCAAGGACACTCAAATCGCAACTACTCGACTTTGAGGCCACACTTTGGATGCACTGGGTTAAGAATCGCATCATGCCCACAACGCATGACGCGACATTAAGCCTACAGCGAGTAGTCCTTGTCTATTGCATAATGAAAGGGATTCCAATTGACCTCGGACGCATCCTCGTAGACACCCTGCGCCAGACAGCTGCAAAACCAAAGGGCGCCAAATTTTGTCCTGGACTGGTCACATCCCTCTGCCGCGCATCGAATCTATTGCCCGCAACAGACGAAGAAATCCGCACGATGCGAAAGGATTTTGATGAGCATTGGTGGGCGCGTGTCACCAGCACGCGCAATAAGCGACTACAAGAGAGCATGCCGCAGTCAGTCCCTGCGCCCTAGCCTACTGAGCATCCACAGGCGCCTGCACCGCAAAAGAAGAAGAGGCACAAGTAGACTGCGGGCAGATATCCACCACCACCCGCAAGGACCTCCCAATCCACTCAACCAGCACAGGAAACTAGTCTGTGTCCAACCTCAGAGACCCTTGCTAGAAAATTTGCCACCACCACCACCACCAACGATTGATCTCAACCCACCCCCCCTCAGCCCACTGAAGATCTGCGACCAGAGGAGATTCTTGAAGGCACGTTACCAAGCCCTCCTCGCAATAATGAAGAACCTGCTCCACCAACAACGCCGCATACAACCGCTTCTGCGAGAACAAGTCAAGCTGCGCCTGATTTAACAGTTGATATCGACGCAGCTCTTATCTTTTCTCAGATGCAGCAAATTCTTCAAGAAGTTATTCAGCCTTTACAGAGGCAGCAGGAACGGTTGTGCCAGCAGCAGGAACTGCTGCGTCAACAACAATTCGAGTTGTCGCAGAGAGTTAATGCATTGGTCCTCTTTCTCATGCGATGGACTGGGAGTTTTGGCCGCCTGCCTATTACGCCCAATCTATTTGCGCAGCCAACTGGACAACAAAGACCCCCTAGCGCAGGCCCAGCCCAAATGCGTGGAACTATGCCTCCGCCTGCGCCAAGAGAGCCAAGAGCACCTCCACCTCCACCACCGCAGGAATAATCATCTACTTTCCTTGTCCTCTTTTGTTTTCTTTTTAATGAATGCGCTCTTGTTTATAATTTTGGGTCGCAATGCATTAATATAACCAGCTGTTTATCTCATCGCACTTTTCTCTCTGCCATACACTTACATGTCTTTATCTAGCAAACTCCTTGCGTTAGCTCCTTTGCTTTAAATCCGCACTTCTAATTTTCTGAATTTTCTTAAACACATTACTTAAATAAATTTAACTTTTGTCTTCATTTCCTCAGACCTTAAAGAAAAATTCCTTCGCATTTTCGACTTGTCGCAACTCAGCCTTCTTCTGCTTCAAGTCCAAGTGCTTCAAAGTAAATTTGGGGGACAATGAGGACATTGTCCATATTAAGTTTGGGGGATTCAGCGCATAAATAATTAATTTAATAAATAATGAGTGCGTTCCTCTAGGTATGCGGCATGTTTGTAGCCAGGGGCATTTATGACACCCATAGTTTGCCACTGCACGAAGACAAAACGCAACCCATGAGCGTTGAGGACAGTAAAAAAATGCAATACCCGTAGTTGGATACCTTTCATCACAAATGTGGGTAAGCCAAAACAAAAGTATGCGTTTTGATGTCCAACTACTTTCTGCTTAAAAAAAAAAAAAAAACTTGGAGGATATATATATCTTTTTTTGCGTCCAGGGCAAGGAAGATTGGCTGAGTCAGCGCAAGGATGAATCTAAGCACAAAGAGCCTTCTTTAAGCAATGAAGAAAAATTGGCAAAAGTCAAATCTATTTGGGTGATGTGTGCGAGAAAAAGAAGAAGAAAAAAAGATGCCAAGATCGCAAGCAATAAAGAGCTGAGTAATTGCCGCAAGGTGGATAACAGACATTGCTTGAGGACAAGCAATAGTTTAAGTTTGGGGGTTTGATATCTTGCGTAAAGCAAGATTATTTATCCTCTAAACTTAAGCTAAAAGAAGGATACATGGCCCTCAAATGCGTTATCTTAGCGCATAAAGAAAGAAAAAAGTGATTGCTATAAGCGGCAAGCTATATTTGTGTATGCGATAAAGAAATTATAAAATAGAGCGCTAACGCAGCTAATTTAGTTGTTTTAAGTTTCTTCTTAGCGCAAGCACACTCCCCTAGATGATCAAGAGACAGAAAAGATGGATGAAAAGACAGCTCTGACGCAAACGGCGCAGCCAGCGCAAGTGGGAGAAAAATAGGCCGAACTATTGCAAGTTGGCTAATAATTTGAACAAAGCAAATTGCAAAATTTCTTAGTGAAGTCACTTTCCCTCTTCTATAAATAGAAGCTCAAAAGACAGAATCAAGAGGAGAGCAGTGATAAGGAGTAAACTTGCGTGTGAAATGTTTTATTTTATGATGTCTTGTTATGCACGCATGAGCTAACTTTTCTCTTCAAGGCCTAGCGCAAACACCTCATGCGGTGATAAGTACATCTTGTAAGCGCATATTTTGATTTAAATGAAACATTGATTGCTTTCTGCTTAGTTACGATAATCTTTTCATTACTAAATCCCCGCTTGGCCAGCTGGATGCGGTAGCAGTATGCTTAATCCTTGACAGGTAATGCATATGGATCTCTCTAAGTAGAACAAGTTAGCGCATGACATGTAGTCTTGGTAGTATTAAATTATTACCGCTAAAGGATATTGCATGCTTGAACTTTGATTGCGTTGTGACCAACTCAGTCCCTTGTAAGTATTAAGAGAACTAAGCTTTACGCATAAACTAGTTAAATAATCAATTGATAGTTTATTGCCAAACGCATAAGGAATACCGGAAGGGAAACTTAGTGATTTTTTCTCACTTAGGCGTCAATGGATCAATTTATCAAAGTTAGCGCTACAAGATTCTTATGAACGCATGAGGTTGCAACCGCAAAAGCCTTGATACTGCTCGCATTGTGAATTCACTTTTAACTCTCATTACTTGTTTTCTTTCATGCAATTAATTACTGTTCAAATTATACCAGCCCTATTTTTTATTCCCTTGAAGTAATATTACACGTTTTGAGTTTTAAATCAGTAAATATTATTAAGAAACTTCTGTATTCTTTCCCTGTGGATTCGACCCTGGACTCACCATGTATTACTTGATTTTGTCAGTTTATACTTGGATTGATTAAAATCTACGACTACTAAATTAAACACTCTGACATCCGACCAGTAGCATTGTTGGGGCCGACCTCTGGAATCTGAAAATGGAGGGTCACACTTACGGGAAATTATTAAGGTGTTAGTGATTTCTTGACCGAAAAACGGTAGCTAAGAACTATTGGAATATGAGTTATTCTGGGAATAGGGATTGGTTGAGATTGTCTCAATTCAGGGGAGGAGTAGCTGACTGCCCTACGGTAGCTGTTGCTCTAAACCTCTGAAGTATCGTTGCAAATATGTATCATATATTTGGGTTGATGATTACTTTTGCTAAATTAATTTGGGTTAAAACAATATTGTTTGTGTAATGTGTTTAGTGCATAACAAGTAATTTGTTGTTTCAGCGATAATTCCTATGTGCATTGTCTTACGTCAATTTGTTGATAACAGTTTTAGATACAACTAGCTTAAACAACAAACTTGTGGTAAATGATGTTAGATTAGTCTTGAGTGAGGAATGTCCTCAGGCTCAAATGTCTAGTTCATCTTGAATTGTTCATGATGATTATTACATTAACTGCCTAGCCAATACCAATGACAATAAATATGATTTATTGGTCATTGAAACGTGCTAAGTGGAAAATGAGGATACAACCTGAATCTTTGTTTCAGGTGCCACTTGTCACATTTGCTTTTCCTTTTAAGGAATAAGCTCATGGCAACATTTGCAAATAGGTGAGATGACTCTCAAATTTTGATCTGGAGAGTATGTCTCGGCTTTGGCAGAGGGAACATTAAGTTATTTTATCCAGTGGGAGAAAATACACATTATTAGATAATGTGTATGAATTTCCTAAAGATTAACAGAAATTTGATTTCTATAACGTATATGCTTGAACAATGTTACTCTATACCTTTCTCTGCTAATGCAGTTTTATTTTAAGAAAGGGAGTTGACATTTGTTCATCTTTACTGGAAAATAACTTATGTGTTTTTAAGACTAATCAAGAGTAAAGCAAGTCATGAGCACTGAGTTGTTTAAGATTGCTTATACTCAGAGAAATAAAGGCAAAGGATATCTCCTAAAGGAAATACCTTTCTTTGGTTCTTAAGGTATTAGGCTATTTTTTTAATCTCAATATGATTGGGAACTTAGTCTAGAGTATACTTCTAAGTTAGTTAGAAGAAGACTCTCTAATACCAATTAGGTCATGCCTTATTGGCAATATGACTGATAGATCTTTTACTGGAAAAGAACTAAAGAGCCAAAGAGCCCTTTGAGCTTGTACATTTGGATCCTTGTGGTCTAGTATGTTAAAGCGGTGGGAGGGTATGAATAATTTATCTCTGTTATAGATGATTATTCATAGGTATGAATATCTCTACCTAATGCAACTTAAGTCTGAATCTCTTGAGATATTCGAAGGGCTTAAGACTAGGGGTGTACACGGGTTGGGTTGGGTTGGGTTGGGGGGGTTTTTTGGACCAACCCGAAAATTCGGGTTGGTCGGGTTGTCAACCCGAATGAACCGAACATAAATGGCAACCCAACCCAACCCAACTTTTCTATTTCCGGGTTGGGTTGGGTTGGGTTGTCGGGTTGTTGTTTTTTTTTTTTAATTATTTAAAATTATTTTTTAAAAAATGTTTATGCTTATCCACAATACTATAATGTAAACCTCAATACATAAAAGTCTAAATTATTTAGATTAAATAAAAAAGAAGTTAAAAAACAAAACATAAAAGGAAAAAATAATATTTTACTTTATGGAGTTTGAAGGAAAAAAAAAAGTTTATATAATTATTTGAAGTTTGAATAAATAAATAAAATAAAAAAGACAATTTTTTTTTGTAGCTAAGAACAAGTTATCGTTGAAAAACATCAATAACTAATATATAAAAAATAAAAACGCAATTTGTAATTTTGAGGCTCAAACACTGGACATCCACCATCACAAATAGGAGCTTAACCACTACACCAAACAGTTGACATGGAAACAATATGGCATATATTATATATATATATTTCAGTTCGGTTCGGGTTGAACCAAGTCAAAAATTCCTAAACCCGTGAACCGAACCGAATTTTCGGTTTTATAAAAATTCAACCCAACCCAAACCGAAAAAAATCATAACCTAACCCAACCCTTACGGTTTGGGTTGGGTAGTCCGGGTTGTTCGGGTTGTCGGGTTTTTTGAACACCCCTACTTAAGACTAAAGTTGAAAACTTGTTAGGTGAGATAATAAAAACACTTTGATCTGATCAATGTGTTGAGTATAGGGACTTGAGATTCTAGGGCTATTTGATAGTTCAAGGGATCACATCCTAAATCTCGATTAGGAGATTTTGAACCTTATTGGATATAGTTCAATCCATGTTGAGCTATGCTCAGTAGCCTGACTCGTTTTGGGGTCATGCAGTGTGACTGCAATGTGTATTTTGAACAATGTTCCATCAAAAGTGTTTCTGAAACACCTTTTGTGAGTTGTGGACAGGACGTAAAAATTGTTTACGTTCCTTTAATTTTGGGGGTGTCCAACACTTGTGCTTGTGACTAACCCAAAAGAAATTTAAACACCGTTCAAAATTTTGCCTATTTGTAGGCAACCCCAAATGGTAACGAGAAGAAGAGACTTCTTCGATCCATTAGAGAATATAGAATTTGTATTGACAAATGCTACATTCTCAGAAGAAGACCACATGAACAATCATAAGCCACAAAGTAAAGTCAGTTTGAGTGTATTATCTAATAAAGCTAAAAAATCAACAAGAGTTGTTGAGGTGTCAACAAGAGTTGTTGATAAGACTGCTTGTTCAACAAGAGTTGTTGATAAGGTTAGTTCCTCTGGTCAATTATTTTTATCTCAATAGTTGAGAGTGCCTCATTGTAGTGGGAGGGTTGTTTTACAGCTTGACCGTTACATGGGCTTATCTGAAGCTCAAGTCGTCATTCTTGATGATGACTTAGAGGATTCATTGTCTTTTTCAAAAGAAATGAATGATGTTGATAACAATCAGAGGATTAAAGCCATTTACTTGGAAATGGAATCTTCGTATTTCAATTCCATCTGGGATCTTGTACATCTGCTTGATGGGTAACACCTATTGGTTACAAGTGGATATACAAGAGGAAATGAGACATTCAGGTCTTAACCAGAAGTGTTTATACAACAAGATCAAAAGCAAAAGGGTTTGCAAGCTTAAATGATCCATTCATGGATTGACTTAAGCATTTCGATCTTGGAATGTAAGATTTGATACGGTGATCAGATCTTTTGGCTTTAATAAGGACATTGGTGAGTCTTGTATCTACAAGAAGATCGTCAATAGTTCAGTAGCTTTCTTCATGTTGTATGTGATTGATATCCTACTCATTGGGAATATAGTAGGTTAACTTATTGACATTAAATGTGACTAGCAGCTCATTTCCAAATAAAGAATTGGGAGAAGCATAGTTTGTTCTTAGGTTCTAAATTGTTTAGAACAGTAAGAACAAAATGCTAGCCATGTCTCAAACGTCTTATATCTACAAATGTTGATTAGATATGAGAACAGGAGATAAATTCTCTATCATATAGGGATTGTCAGTAAGTGTCAATCTGATCCAGTATATGATCACTGGAGAGCCGTTAATTATATTCTCAAGAATTTTTGGAGAATGAGGAACTATATGCTCATGTATGGCGCTAAGGATTTGATCCTTACAGGATACACTGACATAGATGTTTTAACTGATCAGGATTTGATGAAATCTATATCAGTGTCTGTCTTCACTCTTAAATAGAGGAGATATAGTATGGCATCACATCAAGCTAGGATGCAATACAGCCTCGACCAAATAGGCTGAAGACTATGCTCCTTGTGAAGCAGTGATCGAGGCTATAAGACATGGAAAGTTCATGGCTGATTTGGAAAATGTTCCAAATATGAAATTACCTAATACAAGACAAACATGCACATCGAATAGGATGAAAGTATTGCTGATCATTCACGACGGCTCTCTCGGCTAAAGTGTATGAGGGTCATCTAGATGGTCTAGGTCTACGAGATAAGTACAAAGATGTAATCTAGGGCAAGTGGGAGAAATGTAATGGGTATAGTGGATGCCCTAGTTTATTGTATTTGTACATAGTATATATACATTTTATGTATTATACATGTATCTATACAACCATTGCCATGATAGATTATTGTACATCCCACTAAACTAGAGTTTTAGTTCAAGTGGGAGTTGTTGGGTTTTATGCCCTAAAACTCGTAGATTGTGAATGGTGACAAATTGTTCACTTGTTTCACTATGTTGTTATTGAGGTTTGTACAATAAAGAGTTATTGTTACTAAAATTGCACAATATGACTCAAATCCAATAAACTAAGATCCTAGGTTGTTTAGATGAGACTTGGACTAGTATGTGGGGACATACGGGGATCAGTGTTCAAGCAACAACCTAAATGGTCTATAGTATAGGGATAAGGCTGGGTACCTTATCCTGGGGACACTATGTGATACGACCCACTTTGTATTTGATACAGATGCAATGATCCAAAGCATCCATGTAGGGGACATGCGAGTGGGGGTATCCTATGCAATGAGTTTGCATAAGATCAGACCGCGAAATAATAACCACTAGATGTAACGTCGTTGACTAGTTTAGGTTTCTATTTCAATAGGATGACCTAGGTAACTCAATCTCAATCCTGAGTCTGTTATGAACTCCTTTTCAGGAGGGATTGTCCTTAGATTTGTATGGGTGAGAGTGGCCAGTTCCCCTACTCAATAATCCTACCATTTCAGGGGCAAGACCGAATGGGGGCTGGGAACATAACAGTACAAAATGGAATTCACTCCTTCCCCTATTGGGGCAAGTAGATGTGTGTTCCCTTAAGGACTGATTCCGGGTCTTAAACAAAGGTGCGCCGTCCTCTCCTGGTCCGAGAGGAACTCCTGTTTAGTGGTTGGACCCTAAACAACTTGTTCATTAGAGGGATCAGTGGTACTTAAGGAACCAGAGGTAACCCAGGGGTAAAACGGTAATTTGACCCAGTTGGTGTTACGAATACACGTGAAGGATTGACTTACTACATTGGTCGATATCCGTGGACACAGAAATATTCTACAGTGAGAAGAGTGCAGCTGTAGGTCTTTAGTGGAGTGACCCACAGTTAACGAATGTTGATTGACTCGGTTAATGAGTTTAGCTGATCAATCTCGTATCGTTGGAGCTTCTGATCATTAGGTCCATTAGGTCCACCTGCTAGCGCATAACGGGTTCTGAGATAATATAGTCTTGATTATTAAAGGGAATTTAAGTTAATTGTATTTTGATACAATTAATATAATGTATGGAGATACATTATAGTATAAGTTTAATTAATGAATTAAACTTTATAATAAAATTAATTTTGGATATGATTCAAAATTAATTAATGAGAGAATTATGAGTTTAATTAAATATGTGATATTTGATTAATTTATGAATTAATTAATTGGGAATTAATTAATTTAATTTGGTTAAATATGATTTAATCAAATTAATACTATAGTTTATATTAATGTACATTTTGATGCACATTAAAACTATAGGTTAAATGAGAGAGATTAAATTAAATATGATTCAATTATAAAATTAATTAAATATTTGATATTTAATTAATGTGGGATCAATTAATTTAAATTAATTGAATGACCTATTTAATTCAATTGAATATGATTTAATTGAATTAAAACTATATGTTATAATTGATTTAATTAAATTAATTATAATTAATTAGATAATTAATTATTATTTAAATAATCATTAATTATTTAATTTATTAATTATTATTTGATAATAATTAAACGGTCCAGATCATTTGGATTAGATCCAATGGTTGAGATCTTGTAGGGTTTTAACTCCCTCCCCACTTATTGTGAAGTGGAGAGGGGTTACCTAACTGGCCTCCCATTCTCTCCATTCTCATGCAAACTGCAGAGAAAAATCTCTCAGATTTTTTCTCAAAATCTCTCTAAAAAACAGCAGTGTTCTTGCTGAAAAAATTCCCTTTCAAGGCCACGGCGATCCCACAATCGCAATCTCAAGTAATCCAAGAGATATAGTGGGTGTTCTCGTGTGGTGGTGTCCATTAGGAGATCAAGGAACATATTTTGGAGCATAGTGCAATTTTTCCAACCGTCTTCATGTAAGTTTACTATTCTAAATTAGTTTAGAACTCAGTCTTTGTATGCTTAATCTAGTTTAGAAAAGGTTTCTGAATTTTTGCCTTATGTACTGGTAATCTAATGATTGAAAACCTTTTCACGCACGATTCAATTCGCTTCCGCTAGAGGATTCAATTCCTTCAGGGTCTACCTCACCTCATCTGGCTTGAGCCCATCACATGAGCCCGGATTTCCGAGTCTACCTCGCCTCATCCAGATTCGAGATTATGTGAGCCTGGACCACGGATCTACCTCACCTCATCTGGCTTGAGCCCATCATGAGAGCCCGGGCTTCCGAGTCTACCTCGCCTCATCCAGATTCGAGATTATGTGAGCCTGGACCATGGGTCTACCTCACCTCATCTGACTTGAGCCTATCACGCGAACCCGGACTACCGAGTCTACCTCGCCTCATCCAGATTCGAGATTATGTGAGCTTGGACCACATGTCTACCTCACCTCATCTAGCTTGAACCCATCACGTGAGCCCGGACTACCGAGTCTACCTCGCCTCATCCAGATTTGAGATTATGTGAGCCTGGACCACGGGTCTACCTAGGGATGTCCCCGTCCCCATCCCTGCCTCCCATTTCAATCCCCATCCCCGTGAAATTCCCCGTTAAATTTTACGGGGAATGGGGCGGGGATTCCCCGCGGGGAATTTGCGGGGATCGGGTTCCCCGCGGGGAATTATTCCCCATTAATTTTTTTTCTTTTTTTTTTGTCTTCATTAAATCAAATATTCTTTTGATAAATTTTCAAATAGTAAACTTTGCATGAAAAATGTGTTGGGATTGGTGTCCTAAAACTCGTAGATAGTGAATGTTAAACGAATTATATACTTATTCGATAAAGGTGTTATCGAGACTAATTCAGTAAAGTTATTACTGGATAAAGTAAATTGCACATATAATTACCCAAATCCAATAAACTAAGATCCATGGCTATAGGATGAACACTTGAGCTTTATGTAGAGACATAAAAGTGGATCAAGCTCGAGTAATAGCCAAAACAGTCTATAGTATAGGGATAGGGCTGGATACCTTATTCTGGGGACACTATGAGACGCGGCCCGCTTTATAGATGGTATAGACGATGTGATCCTAAATCGTCCATGTAGAGACATGCGAGTGGGGGCGTCCTATGCAATGAGTTTGCATAAGACCAGGACTAAGAAATAAGTCGCTCTCGCTTTATAACACCGTTTACTGACGAGACTGACTATTTCATGTGATGACCTAGGTAACTCGATCTTAATCCTGAGCTAACTATGAACTCCTGTTTATTCGGACTTATCCTTAGATCTGCATAGGTGAGAGTGGCTCAGTATCGCCGACTCAATAAGCCTCCCATTTCAGGGATAGGAACGAGTAGATAGCTGGGGACATAGTCGTGCAAGAAGGAATTCACTCCTACCCGAATTAGGGATAGTAGAGAGGTTGTTCCCTTAAGTGCTGACTCCGGGGCTTGAACAAAGGGATCCCGCCCTCTCATTGGCCCGAGAGGGACTCGGTTTATTGGTTGGACCATAAACCAATTGTTCATTAGAGGATCAGTGGGACTTAAGGAACTAGAAGTAATATAGGGGTAAAACGGGCTTTTGACCTAGCTATAGCTACGAACAACCTGTGAAGGATCGACTTACTAATCATGGTTAAATCAAGTGGACAAAAAAATATGTCTATAGTGAGGGGAGTGCAACTATCGGGCTATAGTGGAGTGTCCCGGTAGTTAACGAATGTTGGCTAGCTTGGATAATGAGATTAGTCGGTTAGCCTCGAATCGTTGGAGCCCATGATCTATAGGTCCATTAGGTCCCCCTACTAGCTCATATCGGAACAAAGCCTAGAACAAAAAGATAGGAAGCTTTGAATCGTTCAAAATCGGGAAAACGGGTATTATCGTAAATTGTGTTTGACACAATAATTTAATTATGAATTAAATTAGAAAATGAGAGATGGAGTATTTAAAAGTGTTTTGAATACCATATATATGTATTAGGAATCATATATAATTCATGGCACTAGGTGATAAAGATTAATTGGATTAATCATGTAAAAATTACTTGGAATTGTACAAATTAATTGCCTAGAAATCAATTTCAATTTTGAATTGAAATAGGAATGAATTGCAAGCTGAAAATTGAGAATTTAGATTCAATTTTAAGTGGATTTAGTGGCATTCCCACTCTTGCATGTTGATGCATAGTGGAAAACAACACAACCATGCACTACTTGCATGTGTTGTGAATTAAACACCTAGAATCCACTTTGAGTTGCAATTTCACCATGTGTCTAGTGTCATGAGGCTTCTCTTTGCATGAAAGATGTCTATATAAGGAGTATGAATTAGATTCAAAGGAAGTAGAGCCATTTTCCATATTGTTATGCTGCTGGATTTTGGTCTCAAACTCACTCATCTCCATATATCTCTCTAGTGCTTGAACCTTCAAGCATTCCCTTCCCATTCTCTATCTCTATAGACTCCCACAAGTCGTTCTTGGCCCGGAGAATAGTAGGGAAGACACTAGAGGTGGTCCACACACCGTTCGTGATCAAAGGAATCAAAGGGAGTTGTTGAATCGGTCTCCAAAAGGTTGGTAAAAATTCTGCTCTCACCTTACGGTATTTGGACAACATGTTTTCATTTTCTAAAATTGATGTAGTTAAGTGCCTCCGATCCTAAAATTGCTTCCGCATGTGTTATATGAACACCTTCAAAATGTTCATTAATTTTCTATTAGATAGTTAATTATTCACATAAATTCTTCGCATTTAGATAGTTAATTTCTTTAAAAAATCTCTTTTTAAAGAATTTTTTTTTTTAAATCTCCTATTATAAACAAAATAATATTTCATATCAAACTATCTAATTATCTATACATATAATTTAAATATTTAAACCATATAATTCAAACCTATCCAATTTTCTAAATCATTAACAATAAAACTTTAAATTTATATATAGTGTGAAAGAATAATAACAATAATACTAATAATTAAAAAAATAATAAACGGGACGGGGAGGGGGAACGGGGATGGGGAATACATTCCCCGTCCCCGTCCCCATTTAGCTCGCGGGGAATTTTTTCCCCCACTCCCTCCCCCATTCCCCGTTTAAACGGGGATTCCCCACCCCATTAGGGGCGGGTCCCCACAGGGCCCCGGCCCCGCGGGGGAAATGGACATCCCTAGGTCTACCTCACCTCATCTGACTTGAGCCCAAACACTTCATCTGAGTCAAGCTCACCTGGCTGAGGCCGATGCCAAGCACATCTTGCCGAGGCCGAGCACAAACTTAAAAGGTATTCTCCTCTTTACTCAATTATATTTTATGTTTTAAATAAAGCTTTACTTGGGTAAGGGGCTACAAAGGGGATATGCACTCCCTATTAAACAAAAAGTAAGTAACAGGGGATATGCACTCCCTATTAAACAAAAAACAAGTAACAGGTGCAAGCAACAGGGGATATGCACTCCCTATTAAACAGAAGACACACTAGTTTAGCGTGTTAAACTAAAGATTACATGTTCTAGCCTATTCTCTCATTATTTTTCTACAGGGACTAACGTATGAATGCAGGAAGCTCAATTTTGGGCTAACAGGGACTTGAGGCCGAGGCCGACCCTAGCCTCTTCCCTCATTTTTCTTTTGCAAAAATTAACATTTCGATGCAAGAACTCGAAATTTTCAATAGCATGAAAGCGCCCGAGGACGACCCTATAGTCCTACCGTGTTTATCACGTAAATGACTAATGGGAAAAAAACACCTACACAGGGGGCTTCAAAATGGATATTAAATTAGTTACACACAAGAAGTCAGATACTGACTGGTGATAAAAAAGACTCATCTAGAAATCGACTTTCATCCATCTAGAGGAGATCCTCGCAATAAAGCAGGTAGGGCTAGCCTTAGAATGTTTGAACTCAAAAGGGCTTATGTAATCGCCCAAGTGAATTGAAGAGGAAATCAGCACACAAATCGACACGAGTGAGAATTATACTCTTAAATTGGGCTTAGGGCGTTTGACCTATAGCAACAGGTCGTCCTTTAATCCCAATTCAAGAGTGGAGACTTAATGTTATGAGTGAATTTGGACCTAGCTCTAAAAAAGTCAGAATGATAAGAAGCCAGAGAAGAAACAAGCCCACGGAAGCCCATTGGGCCCAAATCAATCTCTAGGGTTATTCCCTCTCCTAAAAGGAAGGGGGAAACCCTAATTTCAACTATAAATAGAAAAGACTAACTCCAAAGTAAGGGGACTCAACTTTGTATCTATTTTCTTCCTCTATATAATTATTTTACTTGCTTCACTTATGATCTCCCAACTGACTTAAGCATCGGAGTCGGTGTGGTAAACAACCACACCAGTGCACAGTTTTCTCTTGTTTTGCAGGCCATGTCTTTCCCCTTCAAATAAATTCACCGTTGATGTCACGTGAAGGTCAGGTGAGTCGCTTGGCCAAATTTTGGCATCAACAAACCTTATCCTTCAATATTTAAATCGTATGCCAATTTTATCCTTAAATCTTTCATATTCCTCATTCATTGCTTAGTGGAATAACTTTTTTTTAAATGCCTTTCAATGCTCTCAAGCCTCACTATTTGTTTAATTGTCGTTCATTTTCTTTGCAAAACAAGAAAAAAATAAACACAAGACTCAAAGAGAGTAAAAGGGAGGGGAAGAATCAAAAGCCTAAATAGTATTTTAATTTTAGGGAAAAATACACTTTTGGTCCCTGAGGTTTGGGTTAAGTGACACTTTGGTCCCTGAGTTTTGAAACTCAATAAAAATACCCCTGAGGTTTGAGATAAGGAGCACTTTGGTCCCGGCCGTCAATTTTTCTGTTAAATCTTAACGGCTGCTGACGTGGCACTATTATTTTAATAAAAAAAATTATTTTTCTAATTTTTTTAAATAAAAAATATTAAAATAATAAAATTTTATTATTTATTATTATTTAATATTCTTTATCCCTCTCTCTCCTTCTTCATCTTCATCCTCTTCCTTCTTCTTCCTCCTATCTCCGGCGACTGTTTTTTTTTCTTTCTATTTTCTTCTCCTTTCTTCTTCTCTTACTCCATTTTTCTTCTTTTCTTTTTTTTTTTAAAAAAATATACAAGAGGGAGCCACTACTACAAATTTGACCTTTATTGACGCTTGACTTTTTATGTTTATTGGCGTTTGTGTCAAAAAAGCGTCAATAAACGTAATTTTTGTACTTTAAAATAAATTATTAATAATTAAATAGATATATTGACGGTTTTATGGTATCAAGAAATGATATGGGTTATGTTGACGGACAAAAAGCGTCAATAAATGTGATTAAAAATGTACTTTACGTGGATTTTCGTCCAACTCCGTCTTTTCACATAGTTGACGGACAAAAGACATCAATGAAAAGGATGTTGTTGACGGTTTTTATTACCGCTTATTAGCCATCAATAAAAACTGCATTCATTGATGGTTAATAAGCGTCAATAAACATTACTATATTGACGCGCAATAAACGTCAATATTATTGAGGGTTTCTTGACGCGCAATAAACGTAAAAATATTTATCCTTTTTTGGGATTTTGGATTTAAGTTTAAATTGCTCCCAAATTTGAAGTGATTTTAGGAATTTAAATTTGATTTTTAATTAGAAAAGAGATAAAATTGGAAAAAAAAAGGAACCAAGACTCTCTTTTAATTTATTTTGTTTATTTGGATGGATTAAGAGAAATAAAAGAAAAAGGAAAAATAATAAGAAAAAAAGAAAAGAAAAAAAAACCCTAGGATCTTCATTCTCTCTTCTCCCTCTACCCCCAACACCGTTCCGGCCGCACCCCCCCCCCCCCCCCCGTTTTTTCCTTCGCACGCCGCTAGCAGCTTCGTGGTCTTCGCAGTTCGTCAGCCGTGTTCGCACACCATTCAGCCTAATTGTTCCTTTTGCGAAATTGTGTGGATTATGGTACAAATTTGCAAATCAAGAGGACAGTGATGCATTTTATATGTTTTGTTTATGTGTCTATATTGACCCTTTGATGTGAATTTTTTTTAGTACATCAACATTTGGGGGTGGGGGGATTCGAACCTTTGACCTCATGGTCGATGGTACATGCCAATTACCGCTGAGCTAAGCTCGCTTTGGCGACCCTTTGATGTGAATTTGTATGATATCCTTCAAAATGACCATATTCTGCATGATATCAGTTCGATATGGTATAGAAAACATATATTTATCTTATTGAATTTTTATGTTTTATATGAGATGATATAGAAAGCTGATAAACCTTCTGTTGGGATTATTCTGCATCGAAGTTTGGTACACTGTTCTAACTTTATAGTCTGTACTGTACAGTATGCAAAAGAGAACAATCCAATTCCAAGTCATTGGAAATAATATTGTGTAATTTGTTTGTTAACCGTTGATTTGATGATGTAACTAAGTTGTCAATTGCATTCAAATGCAGAGGTTGAGTAGGACGAAGGGTGGTGATCCAGACAAGAAAAAGAAGACAAGGAGGAAAGGAGGAAAGAGAGATTTCAAAATAGTCCGACTTTCCTCAGCAGTTGGGATTGGTTTTTTCTATGCCAAGAAGAAAAGCAGAAAGATGGCTGATAAGATTGAGCTCCAGAAATATGACCCTATTGCAAAACGTCATGTTTTGTTCACTGAAGTCAAGTGAGTCAGATTGTCTTCTGTGATATATATAAATAGATAGATGGATGTGAGTCAAATTGTCCTCTGTGATATATATAAATAGATAGATGGATATGTAAAACACTGCTCACATTTTGAATTCAAAGGTGAAAGTTAGAGGAAATATGTTATTGAATGCATGCGTGCATTGCCATATTTTGGAACATATGATCGAAAGGACGTATAAAAGAAAAAACTTTTGGAGGCCGTATTAAGAAGTAATTGATGTTTGGGATTGCTCAGTCAACTTTTGGATTTTCTTTGGTCATAAAAGGTTGAGATAAAAAATATATTTTAAGTTATTGGTTCTTTGATTGTAGTAATTTTCTGTGCTAGTTGAAATATGAACTGTCGAAATGAAATCTCTTGAGTCAAAAACTCGAGAAAGTCCAATTCTAAATCTGACCCAAGTGATTTTTTGCAACTGCATAGTACAAAATTTAATAATCATCGAAGCATCGGACTGGTTTAGTTGGCACTCTTTAAACATGCCTATTCTGTGATTTGATGGCTAATAAACGTCAATAAAATGATATATTGACAACTCATAAACGTCAATAAATATATATATTGAAATTTTCGATCCTATAATTGACATTGAAAAAACGTCAACATAAATTTATATTGACGGTTTATAAATATCAATAAATATGGCAACATTGACGCTTTATGGATATCATTGACGAATAAAACATGTCAATAATACGATTTGTTGATGGCTAGTAAATGTCAACAAAGGTGCCTACGTTGACGCTTTATGAATATCATTGACGGATAAAACGTGTCAATAATGTCTTTGTTGATGGCTTATAAACGTCAACAAAGACATATTCGTTGACGTCCTATAAGTGTCAATTAAAACAGTAATATTGACGCTTTAGTTTTATTGATACCACTTTAGTTGACTTCTAAAAAGCGTCAATGAAAGTGATAGTTGATACTTTTTAGCCGTCAAAAAAGGCCAAATTTGTAGTAGTGAGGGACTTCCCTCCTCCCCCATTTCCGGTCTAATAGCAGCCAAACTAGGCTCAAATGCCGGTTGTTCAAAAACTCAAAACGGTGTCGTATTTTGTTCTTTCCAAACGACGTCGTTTCATATTCCTTCGCGAAACAGTCGCAACCTCGGCCCTTTTCACAGGTTCCTCTTCTTCGTCCTGAAAGAAAATTTCTGTAGTCGTTGCAAACCCTAGGGAGCAACGGGGCAAAATCAATCATGGTGATGAAGCGTCTTCTCACCCTCGCTCGCACCTCTCACCGCCGATCCTCTACCTCCTTTTCACAGGCTGTGAGATCGGCGTCCACCTCCCCAGCGGTGGCGTCATCTTCTCCACCTCCCTCTCCTCCGCCGCCCAATGTTATGATCTACGATCGCCTCGCGGAGGCTGTGAAATCCAAGCTCAAACAGCTCGAGAATCCCAACCCTAGGTTTCTAAAATACGGGTCACCTCACCCGACCATCACTGACCACACCCGGATTCTGTCCGCGCCTGAAACTCGCGTCACTACTCTCCCCAATGGCCTCCGGGTTGCTACTGAGTCGAATCTCTTTACCCGGACTGCTACGGTTGGAGTGTGGATCGATGCCGGAAATGGGGGAGTAGGGAGGTCCCTCCTGCTTCCTTTCCGGCTGGAAACAGAGGAGGAGGCCTCCTCCTTCTATTTTTTTTTAAAGGAAGAAAAATGGGGTAAGAGAAGAAGAAAGGGAAAGAAAAAAAAAATCGCCGGCGGCGGCAAGCGGTGGCCGGCCGCCGATCGCCGGTCGCCGGAGACTTGGAGAAGAAGAAAGAAGAGGTGGGAAGAGATGAAGGAGAGTGGAGGGTGAGGATGAAGAAGAAGGGAAAAAGAGAGAGATTGAAAAATAATAATATTATAATAAAAAATAATAATATTTTTATTGTTTTTATTTATTTTTATTTTAAAATAAAAAAAGGAATTTTTTTAATTAAAAAAATATGGTCACGTCAGCATTCCGTTAGTATTTAACGGCAAATTGGATGGCATGGACTAAATTGCTCCTTATCTCAAACCTCAGGGGTATTTTTGTTGAGTTTGAAAACTCATGGACCAAAGTGTCAATTAACCCAAACCTCAGGGACCAAAAGTGTATTTTTCTCTTAATTTTATTTTTAAAATTGAAAACTAAAATCTTAAGAATAATAATATAATTATCACATATATATATATATATATATATACATTTGTGAGAGTTCAACAACATTTGAGGGTAAGGGATTCGAACCTCTGACTTCTTGGTCAAATGTACATGTCAATTACTGCTAAGCGGAAATATAATTATCATATATATTACCTTAGTAAAATTCAATTTTAAAATGACCGAGCATTATATAGTTAAATAAAAATGGAGTCTCAAGAAATTTGGAGTAAAATAGAATACCTTGAAGAATATATATCTAAAATTATTTGTTAGAAGAATCACATAAATGAATGATAAGATGGTGTAGAATATCTTTTATGGTATAAGATTAATTTATTTTCTAAAATGTAATGAATTTATTATGATTATTTTATTTTTATACTTTAAATAAAATTGTATTATTTCACGTGCATCACACGTGTTTTCTACTAGTATATTTAAATTAGTAAAGACAAAGAGAAAAATCTTTCCATTAAGGAGGAACAAAAGAAGAAATCAAAAGGTCATCCACGTGTCATGTGTATATATATTATTTATTTTCAATTAATAAATATAGATTTATTATTTTTCTATCACACCTCAAGGAAACAAGTTATATAAGAAATTTGTTAAATCTAGTAACCATGTGTATACTTTTAAGAGTCTTAACTAAATTAGTTAAGTTAAATACTTCTTAAAATCATAAGAGATTGAGTGGACTAGGAGAGCCATGGTGGGTTTTAATAAGGATAACTGTAATGTGTAGCAATTTATGTTTTTCTATTTGTAAATATAGCAAAATTAAAAAAAAAAAAATCAAATATGACAGGTATGTTAAATGAATTTTTATTATTCTCGTTCTGCCCTTTATTATATCAATGATAGTTATTGATAGAAGTCTATCTGTGATAGTCATTGATAGACTAATATCATTTATTATAATTTATTTATTTTTTGTCATGGCCACCGGTGAAAAATGCAAACGGAGGAATCCAAATGAAAAGAAATTCAAATGCTCAAATTGAACTAGTTTTTCTGTATTAAGATTTATCAATGACTATCACATATAAAATTCCACTTGTATTGAAGTTTATTGGTGACTATCACTACTAGTATTAAAAGTCTATTACTTGAGTTATCACTTATCAGTGATAGACTTTAATCATTAATAATTGCAATTGTGATTAAAGTCTATCGACGATAGATTTTCTATCACTAATAGATTTCACTCACAATGATAGTTTATCAGCAAAACATTAGTAATGCTCAAACTAAACAAAATTTTATTTATTGAAGTTTATCAATGACTTTCGCAAATATAATTCTATTTGCATTGAGTCTATCGGTCATAGTCACTAAAAAACTTCAATACAAATATAATTATATATAAGTGATTATCATTGATGAACTTAAATACATATAGAAGTTTAATAATGACAGTCACTGGTAGACTTCTATCATTTAATAGATCAATCAATTTCATTTAAGTGATAATCACTAAGGGGCTGTTTGGGGCGCTGGGTTGGTTATAATAGCTGGGGGTTATAATAGCTGGGGGATTATAATAGTCTGGGGGTTATAATAGTCTGTGTTTGGGGTGCAGATTATTATAGTCTGGGATAAAATAGTCTGTGTTTGGGGTGCAGATTATTATAGTCTGGGATAAAATAGTCTGTGTTTGGGATGCAGATTATTTTAGTATGGGTTAAAATAGTATGTGTTTGCAATGTTGATATGTTTAACATTAGGTTCTGAATCAAAGGTTCAAGCTAATTATTTTTTTTTCCTGAATTTTTTGTTTATTTTCCTCATGCAACTTTGTACGTCAAATACCATATTTTGCAAATATTAATAAGAAAAATGTTTGAGTTTAGCGGTAAAAAAAAAAAATAATAATAAAGTTATAGGTATAGGGTTAAATTATGTCCTTAACTTAAAAGGAAACAAGAATAACTTAAGATAAAGGTTGATTTTCTTTGTTTCAGAGTCATGTTTTTTTTCACAAAATAAGTAATTTTATGATTTCATATAGAAAAACCATATTTGTTTCATTTCTGTATTTCCAACATAAAAATGGTAAAGACTTATTCAAAACTCATTTTACCTTCATTATCAAAAGAATCAAATAAAATAGAAATCACATGAAATAAAAGTTTGAGTAGTATTTTTTAAAAAAATTATTATTATCACGGTAAACTTAAATACGATAAGTATAATTTGGAATGAAAAATATGGTACGATGAAGGTAAACATTCATATACTTCATTATCAAAAGTAATTATGTAATAAAACTCCATATTTATACAAAGACAACCTAGTATCTAACTCTCTATAATTTTTTCGATTTTTCCGACGACCACCAACAAATTTTTCGGCGATTGAAATTTTTTTCCCCTCTTTTTTCCTTTCATTTCTTCTACCTTTTTTTTATTATTTTTTTTATTTTCTTTATTTTTCGTTTTTTATATTTTTCGAAATGAAAACGAGAAGAGAATATTAAAAAAAAAAAAAAAAGTCATCGGTGATAGCCGGAAAAGTGATCGAAAAGTCGACGCCGGTCGCCGGAAAAGTTG
Organism: Luffa aegyptiaca; assembly: GCA_017139565.1. NCBI lineage: Eukaryota > Viridiplantae > Streptophyta > Magnoliopsida > Cucurbitales > Cucurbitaceae > Luffa > Luffa aegyptiaca. The sequence continues at coordinate 20,408,991 of CM029405.1, read as the reverse complement.
TCGGTGGTCGCCGGAAAAGTCGTCGGCCGGTTGTCGGTAGGAAAGTCAATGAGTCACATGAAAGAAGAGAGAAAAGAGTTACTGTAGAGAATGGATAGAATAATTGGGGTGGGTTGAATAGTGTTACTGTAGCAACACGGAGGGGAAAAATAACCAACTCCACCTCTTATTTTGTTGGTGCCCCAAACATTGGGTTGGTTATAATAGCCCCCACTATTATAACCAACACAGTGGGCCAAACGGCCCCTAATAGATTTCAATATTTCAATACAGATAGGATTCTATCAAATAATAGCAGTTTATTAGTGACTATAAACTTCAATACAAATAAAATTCTATTTTTGATAGTTATTGATATCACTAATTTATAAGTGACTATCATTGATAGAAAGAGTCTATTTTGCTATATGTATAAGCAGGATAAATATTTATATTAGTTACATAAAATTGTGTATAATGGATGAATTTGAATATAATATGATATGGATAAAATTGATACATGCTACTATACGAGAATATCTTAGTAATAGGAAAATATCAAGGTATAAAATGAAAACGTTAATATGTAATTAAATACTCAAATTGAACTAAATTTTATGTGATAGTCATTGATAGACTTCAATACATATAGAATTATATTAGTGATAATCGCTGATATCATTGGTAGAATTCTATCACTGATAGTTGCTGATAAAATTCTATAAGTGACTATCACTAATGGTCGCTCATAGGCTTCTATCAGTGATAGTATGTTTTATGAGTTTTTTAGTCATATATACACGGGCTGGTTATTAGGTTTTGCTATATTTACAAATAGTTTTAGATTTTTCTATATTTGCAATTAATTTGACCTATTTTGCTATATGTGCAAGCGTCTCTTTCAATAATTTAATATTTTTATGAGTAATTATAAAAATATGTTTTGTAGCAGCCTTTTAAAAAAAAAGGAATAGGAGTTTTTTTTGCTCGGTCAGAAGGGGAGGAAAAGGGGGGAAATCACGCAACTTTCCCCCCCAAATTCGATTCAATGGGAAGTTGTTTTTTTTTATTAAAAAAAATCAAGCCTCTTTCTCCTTTCCCGATTTTTCCCTCTCTCACGCCCTCATCTTTTTCTCTCTCTGCTGGAGCAGTTGCCGCCGCCCACCTCCGTCGTCGCCTCTCGTCGTAGTCCAACGCCGCCGCAAGCCTCCGGTGAGTTTTCTATCTCTCTCTCTTGTCTTTTTCTCCCTCGGTCTCACTCTATCTCTCTCTACTACAAGATCCGCGCACCACCGCCCTCCTTCGTCGCTTCGCGTCGCCCAAATCCGCCGCCGCCCTTGCGCCCCTCTGCTCGCGTCGTCGTCGTTGGTGAGGATTAGCAACAGTTCATAAATCTCGTTTTGGTATGGATTGAGGTAGCTTCCGATAAGATTTCTTATCCGATTGAGTTTTGGCGATTGCTGAGTTACTTAGAAAATCACCCATAAGTTCTTCATCTCGAGTTCAAACTCGTGGCCACATTTGTGATGTTGGAATTCGAATATTAATCAATCTTAGTTGTTGTCTAGCAGATAAATTATCAATTTGGGTGAGTTTCCTTCTTCAATTGAGTCCCACTAGTGTTTATTTTTGTAATCTGAGGTGACCCTTGGTTGTTTGGTTTTGTTTCAGCTTTACCCATTCCATTCCGACACCGTATTCGTGAAATTTCACCAAATTAAAGCACTATCCAGCCATTGTGTTGGAATTTTTGGGTGAGTATTCAAGAGTTAAGCATGGTTGAGTTTTAATTGAATTATTGAACCGAAATTTCTAATCTTGGAAAACCTTTTATGTGTAGTTGTGGGCATTATTGGCTAAGGTTTTAGAAAGTCATGGGAGTAAGAATTTTGAGTAAAATCCTTGGACAGTACTGTGTAAGTGACTCCCCTATCAACATGTTGGAAGTTTACTACTTGAATGTAATTGTTGTGTGTCATGTTAATTGAAAAATCGTTGGGTGCTAGTCTGTTTTGATGGTGGAGCATGTTTTGGAATGTTTTTATGTGAAATTTACTATGTTACATTCTTGTTTGTTGAGTGACGAACATGCAAATTAGGGACTTGATACTTTGTTATGATAAAGTCATTAGAATGAAATGAAAATATGTGTTATGTGGCATTATCTTAAAGTTAGTTAAGGGACCTCATGTGTGTATGTATGGCTCCTGCATGATAACTAGCATTTTAAAAGTTTTGTCATTGCGAAACTTGGTGGCATGGCCAAGAGTTTTATTAAAACTTGGCAATATGGTCAAGATGTGGTTTCTAATAATTTTCTTAAACCTTGGCGATATGGTCAAGAGAATATTGATTTGAGTACTTATTATCAAAACTTGGCGATATGGCCATGATGACAGGTGGCGGTATGGTCACAATAAAGTTTTAGTGGTCACAGTACAGTTTTCATGGCAATAGGGTGACGTTTGGCGCTATGGCCAAGAAGTAAAGTTATTGTAAAGCAAAATCTAGGTCCCCTCATAAATGTTTGTGCTTGCATAACCAACCCTGGTAGAAGGGTTACTTACTGAGTATTTTTAATACTCATTCTTTGTTTATTTTAATTTTTTTTAGGCAAGGACGAGAACGTGTTAGGCGACTGATCAAGAGCACTTTCTGGTGGTGCCATGGTGGACGGTGTCAGCATATTTTACTTCTGCATATCAGTTTTTGTTATTGGAACTTTCTATGTAAATATTCAAAGACTTATTTATTTTGTTGCATTTTGAGGCGTTCAAATATTTTCATATTTTACAAGTTTTCTTGGGATCCCAAATAAACGTTTTACTAAAATTATTTACCTATTTTATGCATTCAAGACTTCTAGGAAAAATTTAACTTCATAGTTTTTTGAATCATTCATGCATGTAGTAACGTCCCTAGCCAGTCTTTAGATTTTAAAAAGTTGGGGCGTTACATGTTTTTTCTATTAAAAATAGATATAAAATATAAATTATTTGGTAAAATTCCAATGAATGTTTTTTTAAAAAAGTATCGTCATATAAATTTATTACGGGAAAAAAAATACACTTTTGGTTCCTGAGGTTTGGATTAGGTTTAATTTTGATTCATAAGTTTGAAAAACTCAACAAATATACCCTGAGATTTGCATTTAGATTCATTTTAGCCCTTCTGTCAACTTTTCCGTTAACTACTAATGGAAAGCTGACATGCCATTTAAATGCAAACCTGAGGGTATATTTGTTGAGTTTTCAAATTTCTGACATGCCATTTTATTTTTTATTAAAAAAATATTTTTTTTTTGTTATTTTCCATTATTATTTCTTATTTTTAATTTAAAAACCATTTTTAAAATTTCTTTTCCTTTTTCATCTCTCCCTTCTCTCTCCTCCCTCCTCTTTTTTCCTCTCTCATGCATTTTTCTCATTTTTTGTGAACCAGCGGACAACAAAGCCCCTCTCTCTCTCGATTTCTTCTCACCGGCAAAAAATCCCCCTCCCTCTGTTTCTCTTCTCTGACAATCTCTCGTGCGTGCAAGATCTACATCATCCCCTCCTTCTTTCATGAAGCAATCACGAACACAACACAAAACTCACACACCCAGTCACATGAATTTCTCCCTCTCTCGAAATTCTTCTTCTTCGATGACAAGTGTCGGCGACGTGAACCCACAATGGCATGAGTTTCCCTTAAAATGAAGGAATAACGCCCATTCGTTTCAGATCTGGAACGAACCCAGATCTGAATTTGTTCTAGATCTAAAACGTTTCCCTTCGTCTGGCTTCAAGTGGCAGGTTTGTTGCGGCTGTGAGACTCAACTGGGCGACGTGGTGGATCTGGTGGCAAAGTAGTGTGACAATGGTGGCATGAGTAGAGGGAGAGAGATTGTTGAGGGGGAGAGGGATTGTTGAGACAGACGAGGGTGAAAAAAAAGGGGAAAAAGGAAAGAAGAAGAAGAAGAAGAAAAGACAAAGAGAAACTGAGAAAAAAGGAGAATTTTTTTTTTTTGACAGCTGGTGGTCGATGGCGGTAAAGGTAGATCGAAATTAGGGTTTAATGGAAGAAGATGGAGAAGAGGGGGAAAAGGAAAAAGAAAAGAAATAATTAAAAAATCTATTTAAATTAAAAAATGAAATAATAAAAAAATATATTCTTAAAAAAAATAATAATTTTTTTTTAATATAAAATGAAAGCCACATCAACTTTCTATTAGTAGTTAATGAAAAATTGGATGGAAGAACTACAAGGAAACGAAATCCAAACCTTAGCGATAAAAATGTCGAGTTTTCAAACTTAGGGACCAAAATAAAACCTAACCCGAACCTCAGTGACCAAAAGTGTATTTTTTCCATTTATTATTCGTAGTTATTTTAATATTCAATAATTCATTCCTTAAAAAAATTATTTATTTATTTCTCTTATTTGTGTACTTCTTCTAGCTTAATTTTAGTTTTAATAATATTTTATATTGTTATTATTAAATTTATAAATCAGTTGTAATTATCCTATTTTTACTCTTTTAAATAATTTACAAATACGACTCGCAACAAAATCTTTGTGAGTATTGTATTTTTTTTTTTTTGACAACGTGTGAGGTGGGGGATTTGAAACTTTAACCTCTTGATCGAGGATGCAAGATTTATGTCAGTTGAACTATGCTCTTGTTGGCAATCTTAGTGAGTATAAATAGTGATACTTATGTGATCATTTAACCTATGATAATAAAATTCTATGTTTCTCAATTGTATGATCTTGTTGGTTATCATGTGAGAATAATTAAAGTGTGTTTAAGTTGGTTGGGATACTTAACGTATATAAAAAACAGTAACATAAATATTCACAATAAAGAAATTTTTTAATCATTCAACCATTTTGTTTTGAAAAATAAAATTTAAAGAAGTTTAACTATAATATAATCTTCAAAAATATAATTCTTTTTGTAAAAAATATAATTTTGGTAGATTTATTATGAATTTTCACTTTTTGAATATTTATTTTTCATTAAATATTTTTAGTGCATCTATTGAGTTATCGGATAAAAGTGAAACCATGTACAAATCATAAAATTATAAGGGTGGATTATTCTTGGATGAATAGGTTTTTTGAAATGGAAAAAAAATAACTTAAAGAATTTCTTTGGAGAGAGAAAACATCCTTATGTGTGCTGTCAAAAAAAGAAAACATCCTTATGTGTCTTAAAAAATAGAGATGGGAACATTACAAGTATAGAAGAGTCTTGTCTTTAATGTGATTGATTTCTTCCCATACGTGTGCTAGGAGCTATGGTAAGAGATATTGATTATAAGCATAGCTAAGTCAAAAGTCTTGTTTGGAGCTGGATTTCGTTTTAGGTTAAATTATTAAAAGTACCCGTCAATTATGGAATTGATTTTAATTATACCCCAAACTTCAAAAAGTTTCATTTTAACCCCTGAAATTTAAAGTTTGTTTCAAAATGATCATTTAAGGCTTTTTCCGTTAAATTCAATGACGGAAAACAACAATGTATGTATGTGTCTTTATTTTTGTTTTTGCACACATATTCGAATCCGTTCACATAAGCAACAATATATATGCAAACACGCCAAAGCGAGCCTAGCTCAGCGGTAATTGGCATGTACTCTCGACCAAGAGATCAGAGGTTTGAATCCCCCCACCCTAAATGTTGATGTACTAAAATATATATATATATATATATATATGCAAATACGTCATTTTCCGTCCATGAATTTAATACAAAAAACCATTAAGGGTTGTTTTGAAAAAAATTCAAACTTCAAGGGTTGAAATGAAACTTTTCAGAGTTTGGGAGTATAATTGAAATTAACTCCATAGTTCAATGGTATTTTTAATAATTTAACCTTCTATTTACATTAGATTATCAAATATATTTTTAGTTCAACAATATATGAGGTTGGAGATTCAAATTTGTGAATAGGAAATTACATAGTTTCTCTCCCAAATTCTAGTCCATAATATTAACGTGAAATTTATTTTAGAGAACTAAAGTTTGCAATTTCTATAATTCGTAAGCATGTCAATGTGGTCATTACATAAATAATATAAATCAACATAAAAATTCTTTCATCAAAAAGTGTTAGTAAGCTAGAATGAAGGTAAAAATGACAACAAAGATTCTCTCTACGAAAAAAGAAGTTGAGGAAAATGAGAATAAGAAGGAAGTCTCGCAGTCAAACAAGTTTGGGGAAGAAGGAAAAAGAAAGAATGAATCCTTCGTGCATAATGTATTAGGCCTAGTTTTTCAAAGTAAAAAAAAGTATCATAGGCTGGATGATTAGAAGTTAAATAGTTTAAACATGTTGGCTAGAATAGACTAAGAAAAGTTTTGCTTTGAAAAAGAAAGACTAGAATCCAATGACTAAAAACTTAGGAGTTATGATTGGCACTAGAATAGAGACCTCTCATGAAAGATGAACTTTTAAGAAACTATCTTGAGATGCATGTTTACTTGATTTCACACTCTTATACTTTGTGTTGTTTTGTTTTGCAAATTGCTTGAGGATAAGCAATGGGTTAAGTTTGGGGTGTGATAATGTAATTGGGAAATACGAAATAATTATTGTGTTGTGGATGGAACCACTCCCTTGAAAGCAATTTCGGCAGGACCAAGGTGCTAAATCGTGTAACGCCCCAGGTTTTCAACCATCGGCCTAGTGACGCTACTACTACTCCAAACCCTTAACCAACTGGATATGAACCACTCTAAATTGAATGCACCGAAAATTTCGGCAGCATAACGACGTAAAACTGGTTATCCCAAAATTTTCCTTAACATGATAAAATCATTCAACACTTCTAAACATCCATGAAACACACTCAACCAAACTACAAGCAGATTCACAACCTAACTTCTCTATACGAGTCAGATCTCGTAGCATCATGCAATAAACAAAAGACCATGCTACATAACATAAACATCTTATTAACAAGAATAACTATCCATTTAGCACAAGCTAACCAATATAACCTTTTTTATTTACCAAACCAAACGACACTAGTTCTATGTTCATAAACTTAACCATTCTCAGGTGAATCCCCCACCATAACAGAAACTACAATAATCGATTCCAACTAGTGAAATCAAAGCAACTAAATAAAACCATAACGAGAGAAACCCAACACCCTTGGGATCTTCCTCATAGTTCTCCTCCTCGCCACCAAAGTCCGAATCATCTTCCATTCCTGCAACATCTAAAATGTTGGGGGAAAGTGGGGAAGGGGGTATCAGTACAACCGCGGTACTAGTAAGTAGCTCACACATGCTAGATCACAAGCATCAACCAATGTCAAACAACATGTTTCTCACACGCAAACAACATGCTTTCAAAAACAATATAAACCAACATGCTCAAAAAGCAATAAATAACCATCATGCATATGTTTACCACACTATGCACCCACACCCTACTAGACCACACATGATTTACGCGCCATGCTCCGCACCTGATGCATGAATTACGTGCCATGCTACGCATACCGACACGTGAATTATGCACCAAGCTGCGCACCTAGCCCACATGGTTTCCGCGTCATGCTGCGCTAAACAACCGCATGCATTACGCGCCATGCTACGCAAAACCAAACACCTGAATTACACGCCACGCTGCACACCTACACATGAATTACGCGTCATGTAACGCAACCGCTAGACTCATGCTAAACATCCCGTGACAACATGCTAGCTTAACCACACATACATAACACGACATCCCATCATGCTAGAATGCAAGGCTTTTCAGCCGCTGGACAACAAGTAAATGACCCACATAAAGCGTACTAGGAACTCCTAAGGATTTGGCACGCTACTAAGCCTAAGATAATTAATGGAGACCTATTGGCAAGCTTTTTAAACTATGGACAACAAGCATAAACTTATTAATTCATGCTTTAACAACCTATAAGGGTCGGGTAAACTATTTAGGCAATAAGACTTAATGGGCATAGATATATAACATGCTTTTTAACCAAAACAACAATGATGACCCATTTATAACATATTCTAAGACTTATAAAGGTTGGGCAACACCTAAGAGCCTAAATAAGCAATGAGTAACGATTAAAAATGCATCTAAGGCTTAAACACCTAACAGTCACTACAATTTAAAGCTATAGAACAGAGGACAACAAGGAAACTTACCCAAACAGACCCGCTTTCACGCTAGACAGGTTATTCTAACCTCGAACAACGTTTTAGAACGCTCCTTGGGTAGTGGGTGATCAAGCTGAAGTGTTTCGAACTCAATCGAACACTTAGACGACGCTGCAGAACAGAAAATCCAACACCAACCTTAAATTCAAACACTAAAACGAATGGGTAATTAATTCTAAGCACCAACCGAACATGGGTAAGCGTTTAAACTTACTGGGATAGTTAAGCGATGTTGAAAACACCCAAAAACGCTGTTGGATAGAGGCAGAATTGACTGAAACGAGATCGACGGGGCTCCGAACTGCTAGGCACGCGAGATCTAACCAAACTGAACCAAGAGAAACTTAGATCGGGCCTTAACCACAAGGAATGGAAAGTAAAGAGACTTACCCACGAGCTTTACCTTGCTGAAAACGCAAGGAGAGAGATCTTGAACCACGAAACCCACAAAACGAGCACAGAACCGTAGCTCGGACTAGCAACGAAACGGTGGCGTCGACACCTCTGCTGCAGCGGCTACGATGCACGGGGCGGCGGTGGCTGGACAAACGACACAACTTCTGGCGACACTTCCACGCGAAGAGAGAGAGAGATTCGCCAGGAGAATCGCGCGGAGAGAGGAAGAACGACCGTGCGAGATGGAGGCTGGGCGGCAGCGCGACAAGGTCACCGGCGGGGGAATGGGTCTCATGGCAAGAAGAAGATGAGAGGGAAATGAGGGCTTGCCTTCACGATAGAGAGAAAGAGATCGAGAAAGAGAGAGTGTTCTAGGGCTTTCTTTTTTTTTTTTCCACTTTTCCTTTGAATTTCTTTTCTTTTTCCTCAAACCCATAAAACCAACACCCAATAATAGAATTCTAAGAATAGAATCCCAATTTAATTCCTTTGACTTAGCATAAAAAACTCAACGCTTAGACCGACCTGCTTATCCACGCTAACCAATTAAATCGAGCTTTAGGAAGGGAATTAAATCAACATAACGATTAAATCCCAATAATAATTTCCCAAACACCTTAGTATATAATTAAATCCCTAAGTTCAAGCCAAAATAGAAATTATATTTCCTTCAACTCAAAACATGGAATTTAAATACACCCAAAAGTGCACGGGGCGTCACAAATCGTTTCTACGTCGGTTGCTCCCCAAGGTTAGCACAACACCCTCCTTGTTCGTTCACTCGAGAGAGAAGGATTTGGAATCAAGAAATGAAGGAAGATTGGTGAGTGATCTGCCACTCTGCTTAGACAAAATTTATAGAGGAAGGCCAAAAACAGTTTTGTAGAAAAGAATGACATGACTACCACATGTCCAACGAATGAGGAAGACTCGCCACATGTTCAACAGATGAGGAAGACTCAGTTGGTTTCCGTAACAAACGAGAGGAGGACTCGGTTTTGTAACAACCACATTGACTTGGTTTAATAGGTCAAAATAAAACAAAGAAAAATATAAATAAAAGGTATTTGGCCCAAAAAGTAAAACCACTTCTTTATTATGCGCGAGCACAGTTACTCGAACCAGAACCCGCCCGTTCGACCAACAGACAGCGGCGGCGGCGCGTGCATGTGGGAAGATGTCTTAGTACCACCCTTAACCACTTTTACAAAAGTAAAGAAGAATGATTGTATAAAAACACTCTTCCCAACTCTAAATTTTTCCACTTTAAAGGGCCAAAAGCCCAAGGCATTCCCAACAATCCCTCACGAATGACTGTAAACAATATTTTTTTGAGCAAAGGAGGAAATAAAACTTAAGCATTAATATCTTTCGATTTGAATTAATGGATAGTGAAGTAAGGCAATAACCAACATAGAGAAAGTAAGTTACCTTTTGAACTTTCAATAGTCATGGTTTAGACCCCCACACAAGACGTTTGAATCCTCATGTATTTCTTGATTTCGCAATAAAATAGTAGAACAAGTGTTATTTAAGGCTATGCATATAAATCTTGGGTCATCGTGAAAGCTCTAGAAAAGGATCCTTTACACTTTTTCATAGAAGGCAGCCACACCTTCACAATATCACACATGCTTCATCAAGTCTATCACAGATAGACCACTCAAAATTTGAGCTATGAAGACTTTAGAGAAATTTGTCCATCAAGCCCATAACTGGACCACCTAAATAAAAGGCTATGGATTCATTTCAATGGTCTGAGTCCAATACACGCTGAGGACTCTAGAATTACTCTCCTTGTCAAGCCTTTGGTGAGAGGATCCGTCAAATTCCTCTTAGATCCTCCTAGACCTCACATACTCCAAGGAGATAACTCCACATTTTCAACAGTTGTTTCACAGCTCCATGTCTCAGGCGTATATGCCTTCTCTTTGTAGAAGTGTACGAGATACTAGTGGAAGCGATTTGAATCGAAGCAACTCAAATTTTATTTAATTTTAGAGAGAAAACATGCATTCAAGAAACCCGAAAACAGAGTTTGAACAACCAACCTTTTTGGAGCTCGAATCTGTTCGGTTTGATGGATGTTTTTGAACACGATCAAGCTCGGGACAACCACGTAAGTCTTCCCTGCTATCCTCCGACCTCAGAACGAGCTTGTGAGAGCTGAATTCATGTTGAATTTAAGAGAAACAAGAGAATGAACTTGAAGAAGTGTTCTTGTGCACACTTTGTTTTTTAGAGAGAAATTGACCATCAATTCTTCTGTAAGAATGACATAATCAATTCTCAAGCTTCAGCATACTCCACCTTATTTATGGAAGGTGAACATGCATTTTAAACAATCAAGGAGAAGACACCAAATCTCAAGAGAGATATGTGTCATTGGTTTTGCAAGGCATTGGTGTCATCACTCAACAATTCGCCTTTTGATTTTTAAGGAAAAATAAAAATTGAAAATAAAAAACATTTTTCAATTTCCATTAAAAAATGAATTTCTTAAATTCATTTAATAAAATATATATATATATTAATTGAAATAATTAATTCTATACATATAATTTAATTTAATTTAATTATTATTTATTTAATTTAATACAAAACATTAAATTAAATAAATCCAACAATCCCGACACCAATCCCGACCTTTCTCACAATTGTTTGTTTTGAATATGAATCCCTATTCAAATTCAAACTGAAATGTGCATCATATACACGTTTAAAATATTTTCCAACTCTCAATAATTTAATCATTATTAAATTACAACACGTTAATAATATCGTATATAATTAACGTTAATTCCCTTAACCAAATTTGAACGATTCAAATTCTTTCATCACTGTGTTCTAAGGTTTAGTCTGAAAGAGATTGGAATTCCCCAATTCCATAAAGCGGAAGCGTAATTGGACCGTTTCGTAGTTAATTTTGTTTCCACTAAAATACCAATACATTGACAAAATTTAGAAAACTATTCTAAATCAATTATTAAGGCTAAGCATACAACCTTAGAACTAATTCTAAAGGGGAGAAGTCTGAGATAATATAGTCTTGATTATTAAAGGGAATTTAAGTTAATTGTATTTTGATGCAATTAATATAATGTATGGAGATACATTATATTATAAGTTTAATTAATGAATTAAACTTTATAATAAAATTAATTTTGGATATGATTCAAAATTAATTAATGAGAGAATTATGAATTTAATTAAATATATGATATTTGATTTATTCATGAATTAATTAATTGGGAATTAATTAATTTAATTTGGTTAAATTTGATTTAATCAAATTAATACTATAGTTTATATTAATGTACATTTTGATGCACATTAAAACTATAGGTTAAATGAGAGAGATTAAAATTGAATATGATTCAATTGTAATATTAATTAAACATTTGATATTTAATTAATGTGGGATCAATTAATTTAAATTAATTGAATGGCCTATTTAATTCAATTGAATATGATTTAATTGAATTAAAACTATATGTTATGATTGATTTAATTAAAATTGGTTTAATTAAATTAATTATAATTAATTAGATAATTAATTATTATTATTTAAATAATTATTAATTATTATTTGATAATAATTAAACGGTCCAGATCATTTGGATTAGATCCAATGGTTGAGATCATGTAGGGTTTTAACTCCTTCCCCACTTGTCGTGAAGTGGAGAGGGGTTACCCACTGGCCTCTAATTCTCTCCTTTCTCACGCAAACTACAGAGGAAAATCTCTCAGATTTTCTCTCTAGTTTTCTCTCAAGAACAGCAAAGTAGTTGCTGGAAAATTCCCTTCAAAGACAATCTTTGGGTTCCCACAAGCCGGATCTCAAAGCCCAAGAGAATAGCGGGTGTTCTTGCATGGTGGTGTCCTTTGGAAACATAGTGCAGAATTTTTTCATCCAAATTCAAGTAAGGTTTCGATATCTAAAATAGTTTTAGATCTTAATTGCATGCATCTAGTGTAGAACATAGTTTTCTGTGTTTGTTGCCCAACGTACCGGTATTCGGAATAATCGAAACTAAAACACGAACGGTGAAAACCGCTTCCGCTTGGGATTCAATCCCTTCAATTGGTATCAGAGCCATTTCGTGATTTTAATTTCGATTTTAGAATTTGCGTTGTGGCTGTGTGGTGGGATCAATTTGCATAATGGTTTGCTTTAAAGACTGTTTTGGTATTTTTTGGCATTAGATTTACATATTTTTGTATGATTTGATCATGTAAGGGCCCATGTTTTTGGGGCAAAATTATTGTAAATCGAGTCTTGTAAGTCCGTGTCTAGAGATTTAGGATCAATTTGTTGATCGGTGCTTGAATCGGGGTTCGATTTGGTGAAAAACTGCTCCTGGAAACGAAGAACAGTATGTTGTCCAGAGGCGTAGCGTCGCGACCCTGCTCAACGGAGTCGCGACGCTGAAGAGCAGGCGCTGGAAAAATCGAGCCAACGTCGAGACACTTTGCCTTCAGCATCTCGACGCTGACGGGAATTTTCGGATTTGCGGAGCGTTGAACGCGTCGTGCGGAACGTGCATTCCAGCAGTTTCTTCAGGCGGTTACAAATAAATATTTTTTGCGTACTCTTAGGTATGAGCATGCGTGGCTGGAGTAGTTGGAGTGCGTTCGTGCCTAGCATTCGTGAGGTCTGCAGTTCGAGCTGGACGTGGGTCGTTTTTTCTAAAATTCGCGTGCAGCTGCTGAATGGATGGTTTCGGTTCGGTTCAGGTGGTTAGTGGCCCGGTTCATGCTAGTTGGGCCGGTTCGAGCAATTTGGGTCCGGTTTGGTCGATTGTGACACGGTTCGGGCTGGTTTTGAGCGGTTCGTGGCGGTTCAGACCATTTTCAAGGCGGTTTTGAGCTAGATTTTGATTAATTAATGTAATTTTTCATTATTTTTTTGCCCTAGGGTGCCAAAATACCGGTCTTTATAGCTATTTATTGCTTTATGAATGTCATTTAGCTAGATCCCACCATAGGTTAAACATGTTTTTCATGCATATTTATGTTATAATTGTTATAATGTATGGTAATTATGCATGAATTTAAATTTCATGAGTTATTTAGTATAATTGTTATATTAATTATATGAAATTGGTAAAGCATGATGCATGACATTAATTAGATAAATATAAAATGTTATATTATATTAATGTAGCATGCATGCTTAGGATTATTTTCATGAGTAATAATATAATTAGTTATATTATGGATGTTAATAAAATATCAATGCTTGTTTTCATGTATGATTTGATATAAATTGTTATATTAATTAAATGAAAATGGAATAGCATTGAGCATGACATTAATTAGATTAATATAAGAGTTATATTATATTAATGTCTAATTTCATGTGATTTAATTTCGTTGATGATTAATTAATATAATCGATATTAATTAAATGAAATTGAAATTGCATGAAGCATGACACCACCTTAGATTAATATAATCGTTATATTATCGATATCGGCGTCATAATAATATAGTGTTTAATAACTAGAATTAGATTGTTATTAGGAAACACCATAGAAGCATGTTATAGGGCTAATTATTAAAATTTTATAATAGTTATAAAATTGATTAGAAACCGTCAACCTATAACAAAGAGTTGCATGCAAACATAGGACCTTAGGTTAAATTGAATTAATTTTAAAATGTTTAAAATTAATTAGACCTAAGCTCATTTTAATTCTAATAGGATTAGAATTATATTCTTACTTAGGATTAAAATAGTTTTAATGTACTAAGTAGGAAAAACATTACTATGGTTATAAGGGAACTCTCCCGGTGAAGTTCTGTCTAGGCTGGGGGTATTTAAGTTGACGGTTACGGAACACCTCCTACCTGGGAACAGATCCGGAACCTGAATTGAATTAATCATAGTCTAATGTTAGCATGCAATGTCACTAGGTAATTAAATGAGTTTAATTCAACTAGACATTAGAGTAAAGACCTAATTATAAGAGTTATAATAGGCATAGACTTAGATAGATTGACTTAGCCGGGTTTATCTAAGTTTAATAACCCTAAAATACAGTAGGACATTTCAGTGGGAGAAAAAAAATATAAAAACAAGATGTTCATATCGAGTTTTTACTCTCACGTCCCCCTGTGTTCACACCGTGAGATCCATGCTCGGCTTCGTGTCGCCTTGGGCGTGACCTCCCTTCGGAAAGTGTTTGCTGTTGGGTTTTATGCCCTAAAACTCGTAGATAGTGAATGTAAACAAATTGTATACTTGTTTCAATAAAGTGTTATTGAGTTTCTACAATAAAGTGTTATTGTTAAATATTGCACAATTTGACCCAAATCCAATAAACTAAGATCCAAGGTTGTTTACATGTGACTTGAACTAGTATGTGGGGACATATGGGGATTGGTGTTCAAGTAACAACCTAAAAGGTCTATAGTACAAGGATAAGGCTGGGTACCTTATCCTGGTAACACTATGTGATACGACCCGCTTTGTATTCGATACAGACGTATTAATCCAAGGCATCCATGTAGGAGACATGCGAGCGGAGGTATCCTATGCAATGAGTTTGCATAAGACCGGACCACAAAATAGTAAACCACTAGATGTAACACCGTTAACTAGTTAGGTTACTGTTTCAATACGATGACCTAGGTAACTCAGTCTTAATCCTGAGTGTGTCATGAACTCCTTCTCATGAGGGATTGTCCTTTGATTAGCATGGGTGAGAGTGGCCAATACGCCGACTCAATATGCCTTCCTTTTTGGGGACAAGACCGAGTGGGAGGCTGGGGACATGACAACACAAGAAGGAATTCACTCCTTCCCACATCTAGGAGAAGTAGATGAGTGTTCTCTTAAGTGGTGACTCCGGGACTTGAACAAAGGGATCCCGCCCTCTCACTGGCCCGAGAGGGACTTTCTGTTTAATGGTTGGACCATAAACAGGTTGTTCATTAGAGGAGCGCTGGTACTTAAGGAGACAGATGTAACACAAGGGTAAAACGGTAATTTGACCCAGCTGTGATTACGAACACTCGTGAAGGATTGACTTATCGGCATAGGTCTACATCCATGGACACAGAAATGTTCTACAGTGAGAAGAGTTCAGCTGTGGGTCTTTAGTGGAATGACCCACAGCTAATGAATATTGGTTAACCTGATTAATGAGTTTAATCTATTAACCTCATATCATTGGAGCTTCTGATCTGTAGGTCCATTAGGTCCCCCTGCTAGCTCGTAAAGAGTAATTAGGAACAAATATATCTTGAGAGAATTTGAATAGTTCAAATTCATATTGGGAATTAAGTTAATTGTACGAGATACAAATTAATATAATGTATAGTGATGCATTAAAATATAAAGTTTAATTTTAGATTAAACTTTATTATATTGAGAGATTGATATATTTGAAAGAGTTCAAATATATGTCTAATTAAATATATGATATTTAATTAGAAGATAAATTAATTAATTATGAATTAATTAATTATTCAATTTAGTTTAAATTAAATGAGATTTAATTAAACTATAGTCTATGAGAGAAATAAATATTTGAAGAAGTTCAAATATTAATATGAATTTGATTCATATTAAATTTATAGGATATAAGAGAATTTGAAGGAGTTCAAATTTTAATATGAATTTGATTCATATTATAGAATTAATTAATTGAAGGTCTCAAATTAAATATATGATATTTAATTGGGTAATTAATTAATTAACTAATAGAAGGTCTGAAATTAAATATATGATATTTAATTGGTGATTAATTAATTAAAGAATTAATTAATTGGAAATTAATCAATTATGAAAATGATTAATCACTTATGGAAGTAATTAATCATTTATGGAAATGATTTAATCACTTATGGAAGTGATCAATCATTTATGGAAAAGATTAATCAATTATGGAATTGATTGGTCATGGAATTGGTTGGTTATGAAATTGATTAATTATGGAAAAGATTAAATCAATTATGGAAATAATTGATTTTAAATGAATATTTTATTCATGGCCTTTCTCCTATAAATAGAACACTAAACCTAGGGTTTAAGTACAACAACATAAGGCCACAAGAATGCACTCTTGCATTCTCTCTAGCCTCCCTCTCATATTCTCTCAACTCAAAAACTCTATGGAGAATTTTCTCTTTAGTGTTTTTCCCATTCAAGATTAGGTAGTCCCACAACTACGTTCCTAATCTCAGAGTTATAGCGGGGAAGATCAAATGGTGGTGTTCTTCGTTGTTGCAGAACAATCAAGAATCATCCGTTGAAGTATTCAGAGTCGTCAACGGAGGTTTGCTTCTCTTTTCTTTATTATAGATTTAGATCTAAATTTTGTATGCTTAGCCTTAAGTTTTTATAGAATTTGTTCTATGTTTTAACCAATGCAATAGTATTTTTGGATAAACAAAATTAACTACGAATCGGTCCCAATTACGCTTCCGCTTTAACGGAATTGGGGAATTCCAAATCCTTTCATTTGCATGGGTCAATAACAAGGTGAATGGGGAGAATGTCTATAGTAAGTGGGAGCAGGACACGTGTCAACGTATCCTACGGTCTCCACCCCTAGGTTGCACCATGAGATTCTTATGATCCGCCTGCATGTCGTCCTGGAGCGACCATCCCTTCGAAGGGTCTGATCATAGGTTTCGAAACACCGCGGACTCCAGAAATGGATAGGGTCACTTAGGCTAATTACCAACAGTTGTCTTTCCTTTCGGTAGCCTGTTGGTGCATACCTCTGTGATCTGAAAGTGGGAGGGTTACACTTACAGGGATGAGTTAAGTGAGTTAACGAATCCTTGACCAAACAACGGTAACTAAACACTAATGGAATATGAGTTATTCTGGTGTTAGAGTTTGGTTGAGATTGTCTCAATTCAGAGGAGGAGTAGCTGACCACCCTTCGGTGGCTGTTGTTCTAAACCTCTGAAGTATCGTTGCAAAAACTAAATCAATAGTTTTATAGGGTTTCTTTGATTGCCTGTTTGTTTTTTGCAGAATTTGATTGGATTATTAGTAATGGGTTAGTGCGATTAATAATACAAGTAATTTGTTGTTTCAGTGATAATTTCTATGTGCATTGTCTTACGCCAATTTATTAATAACGGTTTAAGATACAACTAGCTTAAACGACAAACCTGTGGTAAATAATATTAGATGAGTCTTGAGTGAGGAATGTCCTCAGGACCAAATGTCTAATTCAACTTGAATCGTTCATGATGATTATGACATTAACTGCCTAGCCAAAACCAAGGACAATAAATGTGATTTATGAGTCATTGAAACGTGCATAGTGGAAAATGAGGATACAGCCTGAATTTTTAATTCAGGTGCCACTTGTCACGTTTGCTTTTCCTTTTAAGGAATAAGCTCATGACAAAAATTGCAATTAGGTGAGATGACTCTTAGATTTTGATCTGGAGAGTATGTCTCGGCTTTGGCAGAGGGAACATTAAGTTATTTTATCCAGTGGGAGAAAATACACATTATTAGATAATGTGTATGAATTTCTTAAAGATTAACAGAAATTTGATTTTTGTATCGTATATGCTGAAACAATGTTACTCTATACCTTTCTCTGCTAACGCAGTTTATTTTAAGAAAGGGAGTTGACATTTGTTCAGCATTACTAGAAAATAACTTATGTGTTTTAAGACTAATCGAGAGTAAAGCAAGTCATGAGCACTTAATTGTTTAAGATTGCTTATACTCAGAGAAATAAAGGCAAAGGATATCTCCTAAAGGAAATACCTTTCTTTGGTTCTTAAGGTGTTAGGCTATTTTTGATCTCAATATGATTGGGAGCTTAGTCTAGAGTATACTTCTAAGTTAGTTAGAAGAACACTCTCTAATACCAATTAAGTTATGCCTTATGGGCAATATGACTGATAGATCTTTTACTGGAAAAGAGCTAAAAGAGCCAAAGAGCCCTTGGAGCTAGTACATTTGGATCCTTGTGATCTAGTATGTTAAAGCAGTGGGAGGGTATGAATAATTCATCTCATTTATGGATGATTATTCAAAGGTATGAGTATCTCTACCTAATGCAATTTCAGTCTGAAGCTCTTGAGATATTCGAAGGGGCTTGAGACTGAAGTTGAAAACTTGTTAGGTGAGATAATAAAAACACTTTGATCTGATCAATGTGTTGAGTATAGGGACTTGAGATTCTAGGACTATTTGATTGTTCATGGAATCACATCCTAAATCTCAATTAGGAGTAATAGAACCCTATTGGATATGGTTCAATCCAAGTTGAGCTATGCTCAATTGCCTGACTCGTTTTGGGGTCATGCAGTGTGACTGCAGCGTGTATTTTGAACAACGTTCCATCAAAAGTGTTTTTGAAACACCTTTTGTGTTGTGGATAGGACGTAAAGATTGTTTACGTTCCTTTAAATTTTGGGGTGTCCAGCACTTGTGCTTGTGACTAACCCAAAACAAATTGGAATACCGTTCAAAATTATGCCTAATTGTAGGTAACCCCAAAGGAAACGAGGAGAATATACTTCTTCAATCCATAAGAGAATAAAGAATTTGTATCGACAAATGCTTCATTCTCAGAAGAAGGATATATGAGAAATCATAAGCCATAAAGTAAGGTCGGTTTAAGTGAATTAACTAATAAAGCTACGGAAGCATTAACAAGAGTTGTTGATGAATCAACAAAAGTTGTTGATAAGACTGGTTATTCAACAAGAGTTGTTGATAAAGCCAATGCTTTTGGTCAGTCACGTCCATCTCTAAAGTTGAGAATGCCTTGATGTAGTGGGAGGGTTGTTTTATAACCTGACCGTTACATGGGCTTATTTGAAGCTCAGGTCGTCATTCTTGATGGTGACATAGAGGATTCATTGTCTTTTATAAAAGAAATGAATGATGTTGATAACGATCAGAGGATTAAAGCCATTTACTTGGAAATGTAATCTTTGTATTTCAATTCCATCTGGGATCTTGTACATCTGCTTGATGGGTAACACCTATTGGTTACAAGTGGATATACAAGAGGAAACGAGACATTTAAGGTCTCAACCAGAAGGGTCCATTGAGCAAGATCAAAAGCAAAAGGGTTTGCAAGCTTAAGTGGTCCATTCATGGATTGACCTAAGCATTTCGATCTTGGATTTTAAGATTTGATACAGTGATCAAATTTTTTGGCTTTAATCAGAACATTGATGAGTCTTGTGTTTACAAGTAATCATCAATAATTCAGTAGCTCACTTAGTGTTGTATATGATTGATATCCCAATCATTGGGAATGATCTAGGTTATCTTATTGACATTAAAAGAGGCTAACAGCTCATTTCCAAATGAAAATCTGGGAGAAGTTGAGCTAGCCTTGTCTCAAGTGTCTTATGTCTACAAGATGTTAGTTAGATATAAGATGCAGAATTCCAATAAGGCTTTACTACCTTTTCAGGAATGGAATTCTTTTGTCTAAGGAACTGTGTCCTAAGACACCTCAAGAAGTTGAGGACATGAGACATATGCCCTATGCAGTAGGGTTGTCAGTAAGTATCAATCAAATCCAGGATTTGATCTCTGGAGTGTCGTTACGTACATCCTCTAGTATCTTAGGAGAAGGAGGTTCTATATGCTCGTGTATGGTGCTGAGGTTTGGATCCTTATAAAATACACTGAGATTTTAAACTGATTAAGATTTGAGGAAATCTACATAAGTATCTGTGTTCACTCTTAATAGAGGAGCTATAGTACAACTTATCTGCAGTCTCGACCATATAGGCCGGTAAGCAGTTGCTTATGAAGCACCGATAGAGACTGTATGACTTAGGAAGTTCAAGCCTAATTTGGAAGGTGTTCCAAATATGAACTTGTCTATTGCAAGACAAGCAAGCACATTGAATCTAAAGGATATATTGCTGATTCATTCACGAAGGCTCTCTCGGCTAAAGTGTATGAGGGTCATCTAGATGGTCTAGGTCTACGAGTTGTGTACAAAGATGTAATCTAGGGCAAGTGGGAGAAGTGTAATGGGTATAGTGATACCATTATGTAATGGGTATAGTGATGCCCTAGTTTATTGTATTTGTACATTGTAAATACGTTTTATGTATTATACATGTATTTATACACCCACTGCTGGGATAGATTATTATACATTTCCACTAAACTAGATTTTTAGTCCAAGTGGGAGTTTGTTGGGTTTTATGTCCTAAAACTCGTAGATAGTGAATGATTAACGAATTATACACTTGTATCAATAAAGTGTTATTGAGGTTTATGCAATAAAGTGTTATTGTCATATTAAGTCTAGAATTGCACAATATGACCCAAATCCAATAAACTAAGATCCAAGGTTGTTTACATGTAACTTGAACTAGTATGTGGGGACATACGGGGATTGGTGTTCAAGTAACAACCTAAAAGGTCTATAATACAGGGATAAGGTTGGGTACCTTATCCTGGTAACACTATGTGATACAACCCGCTTTGTATTCGATACAGACGTATTGATCCAAGGTGTCCATGTAGGAGACATGCGAGCGGGGGTATCCTATGCAATGAGTTTGCAAAAGACCGGACCACGAAATAGTAAACCACTAGATGTAACACCGTTGACTAGTTAGGTTACTGTTTCAATAGGATGACCTAGGTAACTCAGTCTTAATCCTGAGTGTGTCATGAACTCCTTCTCACGAGGGATTGTCCTTTGATTAGCACGGGTGAGAGTGGCCTGCACGCCGACTCAATAAGTCTACCTTCTTGGGGACAAGACCGAGTGGGGGCTGGGGACATGACAATACAAGATGGAATTCACTCCTTCCCCTATTGGGGCAAGTAGATGTGAGTTCCCTTAAGGGCTGATTCCGGGTCTTGAACAAAGGTGCGTCGTCCTCTCCTGGCCTGAGAGGAACTCCTATTTAGTGGTTGGACCCTAAACAACTTGTTCATTAGAGGGATAAGTGGTACTTAAGGATCCAGAGGTAACCCAGGGGTAAAACGGTAATTTGACCCAGCTGGTGTTACGAACACACGTGAAGGACTGACTTACTGCATTGGTCGATATCTGTGGACAGAAATATTCTACAGTGAGAAGAGTGCAGCTGTGGGTCTTTAGTGGAGTGACCCACAGTTAACGAATGTTGATAGACTCGGTTAATGAGTTTAGCTGATCAATCTCGTATCGTTGGAGCTTCTGATTTGTAGGTCCATTAGGTCCACCTGCTAGTTCATAACGGGTTGTGAGATAATATAATCTTGATTATTAAAGGGAATTTAAGTTAATTGTATTTTGATGCAATTAATATAATGTATGGAGATACATTATAGTATAAGTTTAATTAATGAATTAAACTTTATAATAAAATTAATTTTGGACATGATTCAAAATTAATTAATGAGAGAATTATGAATTTAATTAAATATATGATATTTGATTAATTCATGAATTAATTAATTGAGAATTAATTAATTTAATTTGGTTAAATATGATTTAATCAAATTAATACTATAGTTTATATTAATGTACATTTTGATGCACATTAAAACTATAGGTTAAATGAGAGAGATTAAAATTGAATATGATTCAATTGTTATATTAATTAAATATTTGATATTTAATTAATGTGGGATCAATTAATTTAAATTAATTGAATGGCCTATTTAATTCAATTGAATATGATTTAATTGAATTAAAACTATATGTTATGATTGATTTAATTAAAATTGGTTTAATTAAATTAATTATAATTAATTAGATAATTAATTATTATTATTTAAATAATTATTAATTATTTAATTTATTAATTATTATTTGATAATAATTAAACGATCCAGATCATTTGGATTCGATCGAATGGTTGAGATCATGTAGGGTTTTAACTCCCTCCCCACTTGTCGTGAAGTGGAGAGGGGTTACCCTCTGACCTCTAATTCTCTCCATTCTCACGCAAACTAAAGAGGAAAATCTCTCAGATTTTCTCTCTAGATTTCTCTCAAGAACAGCAAAGGAGTTGTTGGAAAATTCCCTTCAAAGACAATCTTTGGGTTCCCACAAGCCAGATCTCAAAGCCCAAGAGAATAGCGGGTGTTCTTGCATGGTGGTGTCCTTTGGAAGCATAGTGCAGAATTTTTTCATCCAAATTCAAGTAAGGTTTCAATATCTAAAATAGTTTTAGATCTTAATTGCATGCTTAATCTAGTGAAGAAAATAGTTTTCTGTGTTTGTTGCCCAACGTACCGGTATTCGAAATAATCGAAATTAAAACACGAATGGTGAACACCGCTTCCGCTTGGGGTTCAATCCCTTCAAGAAGCAAACATACTGTCGTTGTCGTCTCTGAAATATCAAGAACGCCTTTCTTGATTTCATAGGGACCATGCGTCAACAATTGGGACACCACCAAGTGATCTTTCCCGCTATGACTCTGAGATTAGGAACGTAGTTGTGGGACTACTTAATCTTGAATGAGAAAAACTCTAGAGAGAAAATTCTCCCTAGAGTTCTTGGGTTGAGAGAATATGAGAGGGAGGCTAGAGAGAATGCAAGAGTGCATTCTTGTGGCCTTGTGTTGTAGTACCTAAATCCTAGGTTTAGTGTTCTATTTATAGGAGAAAGGTCATGAATAAAATATTCATTTAAAATAAATTATTTCAATAACTGATTTAATCTTTTCCATAATTAGTCAATCCATAACCAATTAATTCCATAATTGATTAATCTTTTCCATAAATGATTGATCACTTCCATAAGTGATTAAATCATTTCCATAAATGATTAGTTACTTCCATAAGTGATTAATCATTTTCATAAATGATTAGTTACTTCCATAAGTGATTAATCCTCTAACTTTCAGATCTCAGAGGCACGCACCAACAGGCTACTGAAGGGAAAGACAACTGTTGGTGATTAGCCTAAGAGTCCTTATCCTATTCAAGAGTTCATGGTGTTCCGAATCCTATGATCAGGCCCTCCGAAGGGATGGTTGTGCCAGGGCAACACGCAGGCGGACCATAGGATTCTTACGGTGCGAACTAAGGGCGAAGACCGAGGGATACGTTGACACGTGTCCCGCTCCCACTTACCATAGACATTTTTCCCATTCACCTTGTTATTGATCCATGCAAACACTTTCCGAAGGGAGGCCGCGCCTAAGGCGACACAAAGCCGAGCATGAACCTCACGTTATGAATATAGGGACGTAGGAGCAAAACTTGATTTAAATCTCGTTTTGTAATTTTCCTCCCACTGAAAATGTCCTACAGTTTATTTAGGGTTATTTAACTTAGATAAATTCGGCAGTCAATCTATCTAAGTCTAATCCTATTATAACTCTTATGGTGAGGATTTAATTGCAACGTTCCAGGTGAATTAAACTCTTTTAATAAACCTAGCAATATTGCATGTTAACATGACTATGGTTAATTCAACTCAAGGTTCGGGTTAGTTCCCTGGTAGGAGGTGTTCCGTAAACCGTCATCTTAAGTATATCCAGCCTTAGACAGAACTTCACTGAGAGAGTTCCCTTATAACCATAGTAATGTAAAGTCTTTACTCTAAAGATCTAGGTGTATTAAACTCTTTTAACAAACCTAGTGACATTGCATGTTAACATTTAACTATGATTAATTCAACTCCGGTTCGGGTTAGTTCCCAAGTAGGAGGTGCCCCGTAAACCGTCATCTTAAGTACCCCCAGCCTTAGACGTCAGAACTTAACCGGTGAAGTTCCCTTATAATCATAGTAATGTTTTTCCTACTTAGTCAATTAAAACTATTTTTAATTCTAAGTAATAATAATTCTAATCCTATTAGAAATGTGATCTTAGGTCTAATTAATTTTAAACAATTTAAAAAATTAATTCATTTTTCCTAAGATCCTATTTTTGCATGCAATTCTTTGTTATAGGTTAACGGTTTCTATTCATTAATTTTATAACACTTATAAAATTTTAATGAATTAATCCTACAACATGTTACTATGGTGGCATAAATTAACAATCGAATTCTAATTAATTCATAAACCATATACTAGCATTCATGACATACAAAAATATAACAATTATATTAATCTAAGGTAATGTCATGCTCAATGCAATTTTAATTTCCTTTTAATTAACCTAACTCTTAAATTAATTACCCAAGAAAATTAAAATTAAGCATTACCATTTTCATACATTAACATAGCATTTATATTAATAATTCATGAAAAAATAAGCATGTTAATTACTAATATAAATATAACTCTTATATTTTTAAACTAAAGTAATTTCATGCTCAATGCTTCTCAATTTCCATCCATTTAATATAACACTTTATATTAAACATCTATGAAAATAAAATTCATACATATTTCATACATTATAACATTTATAATAAAAAATATGCATGAATATGCTTAACCTATGGTGGGATTTTAAGCTATATGTCATCCATAAAGCAATTAAATAGCTAAGTAGACGGGTTTTTGGCATCCTAGGACAAAATACATCAGAAAAATTACAATAATTAATCTAAAATTGCCCTATCTAGCCGTCAACCAGCCCAAATTAGCCTTGAACCGGGTCCAAACCCTTCAAACCATCAAGAACTGGATTGAACCGCACTGAACCAGCTTCAAAACACCTTGAACCGACTTTAAATGCGACGAACCGAACCAAAAATGGGTCAAACAGCACAAAATCGAGTAAAAAACCCCTCAGATCGGTCAAAATTGGCTAGAACCGGTCAAAAATCGATTGAACCGGTCAAAGAACCGCGCCAACTCCATCTCACGCGCACGAAACCGGGAAAGTTAAAAAACCGCGATACATAATCACAAAATTGGTCTCAATTGGTTAACAACTTGACACTGTGCATGTGGGCAGGCCCCTCATTCTCGGGTTCGAGTTTAACTTTACGCAGTTTTCCTTTTTTTTTTTTCTTCGTTTGTGGCCTCTGTTTTTCTAGTTTTCTTCTTCTTCCAGCCTCTGTTTTCTTTGATTCTGGCTCCGATTTCTTCAATTCTTCATGGAATTTCTCAAGAACGAGAATGACACGGACTTAGAGACTCGATTTGTAATTAAATGCCCAAAACACCGAGCCCTTACATTGATCAAATCAACGAAAAATAGCAAATCTAATATGCCAAAACCTTAAACATCTACTAGCAAACCACCATACATCAAATGCATAAATCAATCCCACCAACAATCAATGCAAATTTTAGAGAAACAAGATTAGATCTACGATCGGCTCTGATACCAATTGTAGGATTAGAATTCCATAATTCCGTAAAGCGGAAGCGTAATTGGACCGTTTCGTAGTTAATTTTGTTTCCACCAAAATACCAATACATTGACAAAATTTAGAAAACTATTCTAAATCAATTATTAAGGCTAAGCATACAACCTTAGAAATAATTCTAAAGGGGAGAAGCAAACATACCGTCGTTGTCGTCTCTGAAATATCAAGAACGCCTTTCTTGATTTCATAGGGACCAAGCGTCAACAATTGGGACACCACCAATTGATCTTCCCCGCTATGACTCTGAGATTAGGAACGTAGTTGTGGGACTACCTAATCTTGAATGGGAAAAACTCTAGAGAGAAAATTCTCCCTAGAGTTCTTGGGTTGAGAGAATATGAGAGGGAGGCTAGAGAGAATGCAAGAGTGCATTCTTGTGACCTTGTGTTGTAGTACCTAAACCCTAGGTTTAGTGTTCTATTTATAGGAGAAAGGTCATGAATAAAATATTCATTTAAAATCAATTATTTCCATAACTGATTTAATCTTTTCCATAATTAATCAATTCCATAACCAATTAATTCCATAATTGATTAATCTTTTCCATAAATGATTGATCACTTCCATAAGTGATTAAATCATTTCCATAAATGATTTAGTTACTTGCATAACTGATTAATCATTTCCATAATTGATTAATTTCTAATTAATTAATTCTTTAATTAATTAATCATCAATTAAATATCATATATTTAATTTTAGACCTTCTATTAGTTAATTAATTAATTACCCAATTAAATATCATATATTTAATTTCAGGCCTTCAATTAATTAATTCTATAATATGAATCAGATTCATTTTAAAATTTGAACTCCTTCAAATTCACTTATATCCTATAAATTTAATAAGAATCAAATTCATATTAATATTTGAACTTTTTCAAATTTTTATTTCTCTTATAATAATAAAGTTTAATTTCAAATTCGACTTTATATTTTAATGTATCACTATACATGATATTAATTTGTATCTCATACAATTTACTTAATTCTCAATATGAATTTGAACTATTCAAATTCTCTCAAGATATAATTGTTCCTAATTACTTTTTACGAGCTAGCAGGGGGACCTAATGGACCTACAGATCAGAAGCTCCAATGATATGAGGTTAACTAATTAAACTCATTAATCAGGGTAACCAATATTCATTAACTGTGGGTCATTCCACTAAAGACCCATAGCTGAACTCTTCTCACTGTAGAACATTTGTGTGTCCACGAATATAGACCTATATCGGTAAGTCAATCCTTCACGAGTGTCCATAATCACAGCTGGGTCAAATTACCGTTTTACCCCTGTGTTACATCTGTCTCCTTAAGTACCAGCGCTCCTCTAATTAACAACCTGTTTATGGTCCAACCATAAAACAGAAAGTCTCTCTCGGGCCAGTGAGAGGGCGGCGGGATCCCTTTGTTCAAGTTCCGGAGTCACCACTTAAGGGAACACTTATCTACTTCTCCTAGAAGTGGGAAAGAGTGAATTCCTTCTTGAGTCGGCGTATTGGCCACTCTCACCCATGCTAATCAAAGGACAATCCCTCATGAGAAGGAGTTCATGACACACTCAGGATTAAGACTAAGTTACCTAGGTCATCCTATTGAAACAGTAACCTAACTAGTTAACGGTGTTATAACTAATGGTTGACTATTTCGTGGTCCGGTCTTATGCAAACTCATTGCATAGGATACCCCCGCTTGCATGTCTAGTACATGGACGCTTTTGATCAATACGTCTGTATCAAATACAAAGCGGGTCGTATCTCATAGTGTTACCAGGATAAGGTACCCAACCTTATCCTTGTACTATAGACCTTTTAGGTTGTTACTTGAACATCGATCCCCGTATGTCCCCACATACTAGTTCAAGTTACATACAAACAACCTTGGATCTTAGTTTATTAGATTTGGGTTAAATTGTGCAATATTTAACAATAATACTTTATTGTAGAAACTCAATAACACTTTATTGAAACAAGCATACAATTTGTTTACATTCACTATCTACGAGTTTTAGGGCATAATACCCAACATAGTCCATATGAGGTAGCAGGGGATCTAATGGACCTACAAATCATGGGCTCCAACGATCCAAGATTAATTGGGTAAACTCATTAACCTAGTCAACCAACATTCGTTAACTACTAGGACACTCCACTATAGCCCGATAGGTGCATTCCCTGTTGGGATTGGTGCCCTAAAACTCGTAGATAGTGAATGTTAAACAAAATAATATACTTGTCCAATAAAGTCGTTATCGAGATTAATTCAGTAAATCCATTACTGAATAAAGTAAATTGCACATTTAATAACCCAAATCCAATAAACTAAGATCCATGGCTATAGGATGAACACTTGAGCTTTATGTAGAGACATAAAAGTGGATCAAGCTCGAGTAATAGCCAAAACGGTCTATAGTATAGGGATAGGGCTGGGTACCTTATTCTGGGGACACTATGAGATGCGACTCACTTTATGTTGGGTTTTATGTCCTAAAACTCGTAGATAGTAAATGAAACAAATTAATCGATCTCAATAAAGTGTTATTTGAGTAATTCAGTAATTTGGTTATTGAATAATCGAGTTTGCATTAATAAACCCTAAATCCAATAAACTAAGATCCAAGGTTATTTAAATGAAACTTGGACTAGTATGTGGGGACATACGGGGATCAGTGTCCAAGTAACAACCTAAAAGGTCTATAGTATAGGGATAAGGCTGGGTACCTTATCCTGGTGACACTATGTGATACGACCCACCTTGTATTCGATACAGATGCAATGATCCAAAGCATCCATGTAGGAGACATGCGGGTGGGGGTATCCTATGCAATGAGTTTGCATAAGACCGGACCGCGAAATAGTAACCACTAGATGTAACGTCGTTAACTAGTTTAGGTTTCTATTTCAATAGGATGACCTAGGTAACTCAATCTCAATCCTGAGTCTGTTATGAACCCCTTTCAGGAGGGATTGTCCTTAGATTTGTATGGGTGAGAGTGGCCAGTTCGCCGACTCAATAATCCTACCATTTCAGGGGCAAGACCGAATGGGGGCTGGGAACATAACAGTACAAGATGGAATTCACTCCTTCCCCTATTGGGGTAAGTAGATGTGTGTTCCCTTAAGGGCTGATTTCGGGGCTTGAACAAAGGCGCGCCGTCCTCTCCTGGCCTGAGAGGAACTCCTGTTTAGTGGTTGGACTCTAAACAACTTGTTCATTAGAGGAATCAGTGGTAGTTAAGGAACCAGAGGTAACCCAGAGGTAAAACGGTAATTTGACCCAACTGGTGTTACAAACAAACGTGAAGGATTGACTTACTGCATTGGTCGATATCCGTGGACACAAAAATATTCTACAGTGAGAAGAGTGCAGCTGTGGGTCTTTAGTGGAGTGACCCACAGTTAACGAATGTTGACTAACTTGGTTAATGAGTGTGGCCAATTAGTCTCGTATCGTTGGAGCTTCTGATCTGTAGGTATATTAGGTCCCACTAGTAGCTCGTAAAGAGACTTGAGGCAATTAAGTATAAATTATAAATTGAAAGTGTTCTATTTATTTGGGGAATCGTATAATGTATATTGATGCATTATAATATAAAGTTTATGAAACTTTATAATATAATTTTTGAATTAATTTCAAAAATTAATTCTTGAGAGAAAATATTTGAAAGAGTTCAAATAAATTTAATATGAATTGGATTCATATTAATTTTAATAAAATCCCTAAGATTAAATATATGATATTTAATTGGGTAATTAATTAATTATGGAATTAATTAATTATTTATTAAAATTAGAGACCTTTTCCTATTAGGAAAGAAAATATTTGAAAGAGTTCAAATAAATTTAATATGAATTGGATTCATATTAATTTTAATTTTAATAAAATCCCTAAGATTAAATATATCATATTTAATTGGGAAATTAATTAATTATGGAATTAATTAATTATTTATTAAAATTAGAGACTTTTTCCTATTTGGAAAAGGTCTTCCTTTTCCTATTAGGAAAAAGGTCTCCCTTTTCCTATTAGGAAAAAGGTCTTGGCCTTTACTATATATAGAACCCCTAGGGTGGGGTGAAAGACATCCCATTCATTCTCCTACTCTCAGAGAATTCTCCCTCTAGATTCCCACCAGTCTCCTACCTCTAGAAGTCTCAGAGTCATATCGGTGTAGCCATAGTGGTGGTGTTCACACTGGTTCGTGATTATTTTACAAGCAGTTGGTGAATTTAATCTGAGTCGTCAACGAGAGTAAGTAATTTGTTACAATACATATTAGATTTAGATCTAATATTTTTGTATGCTTAGCCTTAATATATATTTAGAATAGTTCTAATATTATTGCCAATATATTGGTATTTTAGATTAAACAAAATTAATTACGAATCGGTCCCAATTACACTTCCGCTTTACGGAATTACGGAATTCCAATCCTTTAATTGGTATCAGAGCCGATCGTAGATCTAATTTTGTTTCTCTAAAATTTGCATTGGCTATTGGTGGGATTGATTAATGCATAATGTATGTATGGTTTGCATTGAACTGTTTAGGTTAATTTTATGGCTATAGATTTTACTGTTTTTATGTGATTTGATCATGTAAGGGCCCGGTGTTTCGGGTATTTTATGCAAAATCGAGTCCTATATAAGTCCGGGTCTAAAATAGGTTTTTTATGAGATAAAAATCGGAGAAATCGCGACGCTGTCACGATTACAGCAAGCGTTAAGGATTCGCAACAGGACGGTTCAAGGCGGTTGGGCGGTCCAGTTCACGCGAACTGGCTGGGCTGGGACCGGTTTTGTCCGGTTCAGCTGGAATTTGGCTCGGTTCGTGGTTTTCGTAGCTGGTTCGAAGTGGTTCGGGTCGGTTCGGACGGTCTAGACCAGTATTTGGAGCTGCAGAAGGACTTTTATGATAGAATTTAGCTATAATTATTGTAATTTATGCTTTATTTTATCCTAGGGGCCAAAATTAACCGGTTCAATTTCTATTTATTTGCTTTATGGATGTCATATAGCTTAAATTCCCACCATAGGTTAAGCAAGTTTTCATGCATATTTATGTTATAATTGTTATAATGTATGGTAATTATGCATGAATTTAATTTCATGAGTTATTTAATATAATCGTTATACTAAATATATGAAATTGGTGAAGCATGATGCATGACATTAATTTAGCTAAATATAATTGTTATATTTTATTAATGTAGCATGCATGCTTAGAATTATTTTCATGAGAATTAATATAATTAGTTATATTATGAATGAAAATAATCAATATATATCAATGCTTGTTTTCATGTATGATTTAATATAAAATGTTATATTAATTAAATGAAAATGGAATAGCATTGAGCATGACATTAATTAAATTAATATAAGAGTTATATTATATTAATGTCAAATTTCATGTAATTTAATTTCGTGGATGTTTAATTAATATAATCGATATTAATTAAATGAAATTGAAATTGCATGAAGGATGACACCACCTTAGATTAATATAATCGTTATATTATCGTTATCGGCGTCATAATAATATGGTGTTTAATAATTAGAATATGATTGTTATTTTTCCAACACCATAGAAGCAAGTTATAGGGCTAATCATTAAAATTTTATAATAAGTTATAAATTGATTAGAAACCGTCAACCTATAACAAAGAGTTGCATGCAAACATAGGACCTTAGGTTAAAATGTATTAATTTTAAAATGTTTAAAATTAATTAGACCTAAGCTCATTATAATTCTAATAGGATTAGAATTATTTTCTTACTTAGAATTAAAAATAGTTTTAATTGACTAGGTAGGAAAAACATTACTATGATTATAAGGGAAGTCCACCGGTTAAGTTCTGTCTAAGGCTGGGGGTACTTAAGATGACGGTTTACGGAACACCTCCTACCTGGGAACTAACCTGGAATACCGGAGTTGAATTAATCATAGTTAAATGTTAGCATGCAATGACACTAGGTTTATTAAAAGAGTTTAATTCACCTAGATCTTTAGAGTAAAGATTTATCATAACTATTGGTTATAAGGGAACTCTACCGGTAAAGTTCTGTCTAAGGCTGGAGGTACTTAAGATGATGGTTAACGGAACACCTGCTACCTGGGAACTGAGCCGGAACTTGAGTTGAATTAACCACAGTTATATTAGCATGCAATGTCACTAGGTCAATTAAAAGAGTTTAATTCACCTAGATCTTTAGAGTAAAGATTTATCATAACTATTGGTTATAAGGGAACTCTACCGGTAAAGTTCTGTCTAAGGCTGGAGGTACTTAAGATGATGGTTTACGGAACACCTGCTACCTGGGAACTGAGTCAGAACCTGAGTTGAATTAACCGTAGTTATATTAGCATGCAATGTCTCTAGGTAATTAAAAGTGTTTAATCCACCTAGACATTAGAGAAAAGACCTATATATATAAAAGTTATATACAGGCATAGACTTAGATAGATTCACTTAGTCGGAATGTACCTAAGTAATAGACCCTATAATTATAAAAATACTTAGTGGGAGGAAATATGTCAAAACAAGATTTTCATAAATCAAGTTTTTCTCTCACGTCCTCAAAAGTTCACAACGTGAGGTCCATGCTTGGCCTCGAGTCACCCTGGGAGTGACCCCCTACGGATGGTGTTTGCATGGATTAATATCAAGGTGAATGAGGGAGTATTTTATAGTAAGTGGGAGCATGACACGTGTCAACGTATCCTACGGCCTCCTCCATTAGGTTGCACCGTGAGATCCCCATGATCTGCCTGCGAGTCACCCTAGGAGCGATCACCCTACGGAGGGCTTGATCATGGGAGTCGGAACAACGCAAACTCCAGAAATGGATAGGGTTTCTTAGGTCCATTTCCAACTTTGACTTTCCCTACGGTAGCATTGTTGGGGCCGACCTCTGAAATCTGAAAAATGGAGGGTCACACTTACGGGGAAATTGTTAAGGTGTTAATAATTTCCTGACCGAAAAAAAAACGGTAGCTAAGAACTATTGGAATATGAGTTATTTCGGGAATAGGGATTGGCTAAGATTATCTCAATTCAGAGGAGAAGTAGTTGACTACCCTACGGTAGCTGTTGTTCTAAACCTCTGAAGTATCGTTGCAAAATGAATGTTTATTCTATGGGTTGTTCATTACTTTTGCTAAATTGATTGGATTAAAATAATAATATTATTTTGTGTAATGGGTTAATGCAACAATACTTATTAAGTTAATTTGTTTGTTCTATCAGCAATGAAACGTTCTTTGTATGCCTCTAATAACGCCAATTACAAAACTGGCATTTCTAATACAACTAAGAAAATGAACTTAAACATTAATTGCGTGGAATTGGTCTTAACTGAGGACGGTCCTCAAGCTCACATGTCTAATTCATCTGAAATTGTTCATGATGAATATGACATAGACTGCTTAGCACATCTTAATGAAAATAAATTTGATTTATTGGTCATTGAAACGTGTATAGTGGAAAATGATGATACAGCCTGGATCCTTGATTCAGGTGCCACTCATCACGTATGCTCTTCCTTTGCGGGAATGAGCTCCTGGCAACAGTTGGATGCTGGGGAAATGACTCTCAGAGTTGGGACTGGGGAGCTCATTTTAGCTAAAGCAGAGGGAGATATTAAAATGTTCTTCTCCAGGGAACACTATATGTTATTAGATAATGTATATATAGTTCCCAAAATAAAAAGAAATTTGATTTCTGTTTCTTGTTTGCTAGAACAAGGATATTCAGTGTCCTTTTCTGTGAATGAAGCTTTCATTACTAAAAGGGGTACTGATATATGTTCTGCAAAAATGGAGAACAATTTGTATGTTTTAAGACCAATAGAGTCTAGGGCTATTTTGAACAATGAAATGTTTAAAACAGCTGAGACTCAACCAAAAAGGCAGAAAGTTT
Source organism: Luffa aegyptiaca (assembly GCA_017139565.1). Lineage (NCBI taxonomy): Eukaryota > Viridiplantae > Streptophyta > Magnoliopsida > Cucurbitales > Cucurbitaceae > Luffa > Luffa aegyptiaca. The sequence goes on along the minus strand of CM029405.1, from coordinate 20,375,280 downwards.
CTCAAAGTACCTATCTTTGGCACTTGAGACTTGGCCACATAAATCTCAATAGGATTGGGAGATTGGTTAAGAACGGACTTCTAAGCCAGTTAGAAGATGGTACTTTACCTTCGTGTGAGTCATGTCTCGAAGGTAAGATGACCAAACGACCTTTTACTGGAAAAGATTATCGCGCCAAGGAGCCCTTAGAACTCTTACATACGGATCTCTGTGGTCCAATGAATGTAAGAGCTCGAGGAGGGTATGAATATTTCATCTCTTCCATAGATGATTATTCAAGGTATGGTTATTTATACCTAATGAGTCATAAGTCTGAAGCCCTTGAAAAGTTCAAGGAGTACAGGACTGAAGTTGAGATCTTGTTAGGTAAGACCATTAAAACACTTCGATCTGAACGAGGTGGAGAGTATTTGGACTTAAAATTCCATAACTATTTGATAGAACATGGAATCTCGTCTCAACTCTCAGCACCAGGTGCACCTCAACAGAATGGTGTATCTGAAAGGAGAAACAGAACCTTGTTGGACATGGTTCGATCTATGATGAGCTATGCTCAACTGCCTAGTTCTTTTTGGGGTTATGCAGTAGAGACTGCAGTTTATATTTTGAATGTTGTTCACTCAAAGAGTGTTTCTGAAACACCATTTGAGCTCTGGAAAGGGCGTAAAACTAGTTTACATCATTTCAGAATTTGGGGCTGCCCTGCACATGTGTTAGTAGCAAACCCAAAGAAATTGGATTCACGTTCAAAATTATGCCTATTCGTAGGCTACCCAAAAGAAACAAGAGGTGGATACTTCTTTGATCCAAAAGAAAATAAAGTGTTTGTATCGGCAAATGCTACTTTCTTGGAAGAAGACCACGTTAAAGAACACATACCACGCAGTAAAATTGTGTTAAGTGAACTTTCTGGTAAAGCTACAAATGAATCAATAAGAGTTGTTGATGAGGTTGGACCTTCAACAAGAGTTGTTGATGAGCCCAGTTCAGAGGCTGGACCTTCAACAAGAGTTATTGATGAGCCCAGTACATCTGGTCAAGCCCATCTTTCTCAAGAGTTGAGAATGCCTCGACGTAGTGGGAGGATTGTTATTCAACCTGAACGCTATCTGGGTTTAGCAGAAACTCCAACTGTCATACCTGATGATGGGGTTGAGGATCCATTGACCTTTAGACAGGCAATGAATGATGTGGACCATGACCAGTGGGTCAAAGCTATGGACCTAGAGATGGAGTCTATGTACTTCAATCAAGTCTGGGATCTGCTAGACCTACCTGAAAGGGTTAAACCCATAGGGTGCAAATGGATTTACAAGAGAAAACGAGACGCAACTGGGAAAGTATAGACTTTCAAAGCTCGACTTGTGGCAAAGGGTTATACCCAAAAGGAGGGGGTGGACTATGAGGAAACCTTCTCCCCAGTTGCCATGTTAAAGTCGATAAGAATTCTCTTGTCCATTGCCACCTTTTATGATTATGAGATTTGGCAAATGGACGTCAAGACTGCCTTTCTGAATGGCAATCTTGATGAGAATATCTTTATGTCTCAACCAGAGGGGTTCGTTGCTCAAGGTCAGGAGCAAAAAGTTTGCAAGCTTAGACGATCCATTTATGGGTTGAAGCAAGCTTCCAGATCTTGGAATATAAAGTTTGACACTACTGTCAAATCTTATGGCTTTGACCAGAACGTTGATGAGTCTTGTGTTTACAAAAGGATTATCAACAGTTCAGTAGTTTTTCTGGTGTTGTATGTAGATGATATTCTTCTCATTGGGAATGATGTAGAATATCTAGCTGACATTAAAAAATGGCTATCGACTGAGTTCCAAATGAAAGATTTGGGTGAAGCTCAGTATGTTCTAGGGATTCAAATTATCAGGAATCGTAAGAACAGAGTGTTAGCCCTGTCTCAAGCATCATATATAGACAAGATGTTGTCTAGATATAAGATGCAGAATTCCAAGAGGGGTTTACTACCCTTCAGGCATGGAGTTCATTTGTCTAAGGAACAGTGTCCTAAGACACCTCAAGAAATTGAGGATATGAGATGCATCCCTTATGCTTCAGCTGTGGGCAGTCTTATGTATGCCATGTTGTGTACTAGGCCTGACATTTGCTATGCAGTTGGGATAGTCAGCAGGTACCAGTCCGATCCAGGGTTAGACCACTGGACTGTAGTTAAAAACATCCTCAAGTATCTTCGGAGAACGAGAGACTATCAGCTTGTGTATGACTCTAAGGATTTGATCCTTACAGGATACACAGACTCTGACTTTCAGACTGATAAGGATTCTGGGAAATCCACATCAGGGTCAGTATTTACCCTCAACGAGAGAGCTGTAGTCTGGCGTAGCATCAAGCAAGGTTGCATTGCAGACTCCACCATGGAGGCCGAATATGTCGTTGCTTGTGAAGCAGCTAAGGAGGCTGTATGGCTACGGAAGTTCTTGATGGATTTGGAAGTCGTTCCAAATTTGAACTTGACAATCACCCTTTACTGTGATAATAGTGGTGCAGTGGCAAATTCTAAAGAATCACGCAGTCATAAAAGAGGCAAGCACATAGAGCGCAAATATCATCTCATCAGAGAGATCGTGCAACGAGGGGACGTGATCGTCACGAAGGTAGCCTCTGAGCACAATATTGCTGATCCATTTACGAAGGCTCTCACGGCTAAAGTGTTCGAGGGTCATCTAGAGGGTCTAGGTCTGCGAGATATGTACATAGAATAATCTAGGGGAAGTGGGAGTAGTGTAATGGGTATTGTGAATGCCCTAGTTTATTGTATTTATCTGTATTTGTACTTTTCATGTATTATACAGTATTAATACAAACTACTATTCCTACTTCAATGATTATTCATTCAATTTTGATTGTTGATGTACATTGCCCACTAGAGTTTTAGTTCAAGTGGGATTTGTTGGGTTTTATGCCCTAAAACTCGTAGATAGTAAATGAAACAAATTAATCGATCTCAATAAAGTGTTATTTGAGTAATTCAGTAATTTGGTTATTGAATAATCGAGTTTGCATTAATAAATCCTAAATCCAATAAACTAAGATCCAAGGTTGTTTAAATGAAACTTGGACTAGTATGTGGGGACATACGGGGATCAGTGTCCAAGTAACAACCTAAAAGGTCTATAGTATAGGGGGCGTTTGGGGCACCGGAATGGAATCTGGATGCCTGGGAATCAGATTCCCATGGGAAAGTTTTTCTGGAATCTGGATGTCTGGGAATCTGGATGCCTGTGTTTGTTGCGCTGGAATTGGGCTGGAATGAACCTGATGCCTATGTTTGTTGCACTGGAATTGGGCTGGAATGAACCTGATGCCTGTGTTTGGGGTGCAGGGTTGGAATTGGGCTGAAATTTAGTTGGTTGTTTTATTGTAAGCTGTTTTTTCCGCTGTTTTTTAATTTTTTTTTCCCGTTGTTTTGAACTTTTCTACTTCAAATTGATATGTATATAGTTGAACAATTTTGTTATTTATTCCACCCTTGTTTCAAAACTCACACAATTTAGGTTTTGAATTATATTAATTTTATCTAACCCGATGTGTAATGTGCTATATGCGATGCTTCATGCTAAAATTGCAAACAGAGGTAGAAACTTTTGCATAACGAAATAAGTGAACGAAAGTCCAATTGTTTTAGATTTTATGGCAAAATAAAAGAAACATAGTAAGAAGGTCATGTAAAGAAAATGCAAAGGATATATCGTTCGAAAGAGAAACAAGAACTGTTTTCCATTACGTACTCTCAAAATACATTTACTTGAGTTCATTGACACGTTTTATTCTTTGTACTCCATACTAACGTTTATACATAACCCATCATTTACTTAGATATGGGTACTAGTACTGATTCCTATCCCCCCAAAAAAATATTAACAAAAAACACTTGAACATGTGAAGATCAACTGTTGTTCCATTCCGCGAACATCTGCTCGGCCATAGAATCCCTCCATTCACTCCACGCTGATGTGGACTGAACAAATGTGATGTGGTCAGTATTCATTCCATTTGAATCCTGGTCTCCTGGATGCGCAGTCTCGAAACTCAGGTCGTGGCCCAATACTCGAATGATCAGGTTGTGGAGGAGGCAACATGCTGTTATCGTTTTTACCTGCACGTCGACAGGGTAGTACGACTTCCCCCACAGAATAACCCAACAGATTGTTAACAGACCATTGAAATTGAACTAGGAACAAACCAAAACAGTTTATGAACATTACACCAAACATGAAACACTTCCACTAATCACAATCCAAAAACCAGTGAATAATCCATCACAAACACAAATAATGTAATAAAAAACAAATGTATTCACATCCCAAAAAAGCAGTGAGTAATCCTCAGTGAACATTACAACAAACATACAACATACATGATGGATTACAACAAATATGTCCTACACTTCCAACAATCACATTCCAAAAATCAGTGGGTAATCCATCACAGACAGACATAATGTAATATAAAAAATAAATCAGTGTAATAAAAAACAGACATAATGTATTCACAATCACAAAAGCAGTGAGTAATCCTAATTGAACTTAGATAAGATTTTGGCTTAAGATATACAAACCAACATTCTAATCAAGCAAATGTAGATCAGAAACAGTGTTAGATAAGATTTTGGTCTCAGATGTACAAACCAACATTCTAATCAAGCAAACATAGATCAGAAACAGTGTGATTCACAAACGGAGGCCTTACTCAAGCAAACATAGATCAGAAACAATGATAGACATTCGACCTTAGTTGTGGAAAAAAAAAAAAGGAAACAGACAGTTGAAACAACAGAATCATATGAAAAACAGAATCATATGAAACAACAGATCCAACACAAAAAAAGAAAACACAAAGATTGTTGGTTTACGGTGGAGGCCTCAGGAAATTAAAAATCATCAGTTTCATATAAAAAAAAACGTCCTACAGATGCGTCATCATCAGCCATAAGGAAAAGAACCGAACTTACCCACTCACCTACCAAGCTCGAGACGACCGATCCCTTCCCCTACCAAGCCTTTCGTTGTCACGGTTCTGCTTCTCTATCAGAGAAGTTTTTTTTTACAAACTGAGATTCAGGTCGTCGGACGGAAAAAAAACCATCAACTTCGTCGAGGCGGCAAGAGAGAGGGGACGGACCTCTGAAGCGACAAGAGAGAGGGAAACGGCTTCTCAAGCGGCAAGTGTCTGGAAGAGGACCAAATCGTAGATCGACGGTTCAAAATCTCGGTGGAAAAGACGGATCGACATGTATATGGCGAAGGAACGTCAGATCCGTAGAAACCCATCTCCCCTTTGGATAAAGAGAGGGCTGAGAGAAGGAGGAATCAGTCGACGCAACGACGTTGAGGGTGGGAGACGACGAGATCAGAGAAGAGAGTGAAGAGAGAGAGATTCGAGATCTGAGAAGGCATGGAAGAGAGAGACAGAAACGTATTCAATGGAGATCAGAGAATAGCGTGAAGACAGAGGAAACCCATAGTAGAAAAGACAAAAAAAGAGGGAGGGATTCCTTGAAATCGGGCTGGAATTAAATTGGATTCGTGATTCCAAGCCCAATCCCATGGGCCAAACATGGGAAACCCATGCCATTCCAATCCATGCCCATGCCAAACCCAAGGGCCAAACAGTCCCATAGGGATAAGGCTGGGTACCTTATCCTGGTGACACTATGTGATACGGCCCACCTTGTATTCGATACAGATGCAATGATCCAAAGCATCCATGTAGGAGACATGCGGGTGGGGGTATCCTATGCAATGAGTTTGCATAAGATCGGACCGCGAAATAGTAACCACTAGATGTAACGCCGTTAACTAGTTTAGGTTTCTATTTCAATAGGATGACCTAGGTAACTCAATCTCAATCCTGAGTCTGTTATGAACCCCTTTCAGGAGGGATTGTCCTTAGATTTGTATGGGTGAGAGTGGCCAGTTCGCCGACTCAATAATCCTACCATTTTAGGGGCAAGACCGAATGGGGGCTGGGAACATAACAGTACAAGATGGAATTCACTCCTTCCCCTATTGGGGTAAGTAGATGTGTGTTCCCTTAAGGGCTGATTCCGGGGCTTGAACAAAGGAGCGCCATCCTCTCCTGGCCCGAGAGGAACTCCTGTTTAGTGGTTGGACCCTAAACAACTTGTTCATTAGAGGAATCAGTGGTACTTAAGGAACCAGAGGTAACCCAGAGGTAAAACAGTAATTTGACCCAGCTGGTGTTACGAACACACGTGAAGGATTGACTTACTGCATTGGTCGATATCCGTGGACACAGAAATATTCTACAGTGAGAAGAGTGCAGCTGTGGGTCTTTAGTGGAGTGACCCACAGTTAACGAATATTGACTAACTTGGTTAATGAGTTTGGCCAATTAGTCTTGTATCGTTGGAGCTTCTGATCTGTAGGTCCATTAGGTCCCACTGGTAGCTCGTAAAGAGACTTGAGGCAATTAAGTATAAATTATAAATTGAAAGTGTTCAATTTATTTGGGGAATCGTATAATGTATATTGATGCATTATAATATAAAGTTTATGAAACTTTATAATATAATTTTTGAATTAATTTCAAAAATTAATTCTTGAGAGAAAATATTTGAAAGAGTTCAAATAAATTTAATATGAATTGGATTCATATTAATTTTAATAAAATCCCTAAGATTAAATATATGATATTTAATTGGATAATTAATTAATTATGGAATTAATTAATTATTTATTAAAATTAGAGACCTTTTCCTATTAGGAAAGAAAATATTTGAAAGAGTTCAAATAAATTTAATATGAATTGGATTCATATTAATTTTAATTTTAATAAAATCCCTAAGATTAAATATATGATATTTAATTGGGAAATTAATTAATTATGGAATTAATTAATTATTTATTAAAATTAGAGACTTTTTCCTATTAGGAAAAGGTCTTCCTTTTCCTATTAGAAAAAAGGTCTTGGCCTTTACTATATATAGGACCCCTGGGGTGGGGTGAAAGACATCCCATTCATTCTCCTACTCTCAAAGAATTCTCCCTCTAGACTCCCACCAGTTTCCTGCCTCTAGAAGTCTCAGAGTCATACCGGTGTAGCCATAGTGGTGGTGTTCATACTAGTTCGTGATTATTTCACAAGAAGTTGGTGAATTTAATCTGAGTCGTCAACGAGAGTAAGTAATTTGTTACTATACATATTAGATTTAGATCTAATATTTTTGTATGCTTAGCCTTAATATATGTTTAGAATAGTTCTAAGATTATTGCCAATGTATTGGTATTTTAGATTAAACAAAATTAATTACGAATCGGTCCCAATTACGCTTCCGCTTTACGGAATTACGGAATTCCAATCCTTCAGCATGTTGGATGGTTTAATTTCATTTATGATTAGTTAATATAAATGTTATATTAATAAAATGAAAATGAACCAAGCATGTAGCATGAAACTTCCGTAGCTTGTTTATAATGGTTATATTCAAATAAAGCTAGTTATGGATTTTTCATTCGTTATAAGCTTTATAAACCGAGACAGACTTAAAATCTATAACAAGATAAATGCATGCTCATTTAGGTTAACGAACCTCCAAATCGATCAACTTGCATAGATTAGGTCGATATCTTGTAAAGCTAAGGTTACAAGAGAACTCACCCGGTAAGATGCTGTCTAAGGCTGGAGGTATTTAAGTTGACGGTTTACGGAACACCTCCCACTTGGGCATCGAATCGGTACTTGAGTTAGGTTAACCCAAGTTTTATGAGTATGCGTGAGCGATGTGAGGTTTTAAAGAGTTATCACCTAGACATCGTAGTATAAAGAGTTATACACACCTAGACATAGGATGTTTCTAAATGGTGCTTTATATAACTTGAATGTTTGATTGTTATATGTTTTAAATCACCATTAGAAAGCGTGTTATAGGGCTAATTCATTAAAAGTTATAAGAGTTATAAAAGTTAATGAATAGAAACCGTTCAACCTATAACAAAGAGTTGCATGCTAACATAGGATCTTAGGATCATGACATAATTTTAAACGGTTTAAAATTAAATAGACCTAAGATCAACGTTTCTAATAGGATTAGAAAATTTCTTACTTAGTATTTTAATAGATTTAAAATATGGTTAAGTAGGACATAAGGCCTTGGTTATAAGGGAACTCTCCCGGCAAATGGTCCGGAACCTGAGTTGAATTAACCATAGTCTTACTAGCATGCAATGTCACTAGGTTATTAAAAGAGTTTAATTCACCTAGAAATTTAGTGTAAAGACCTTATTTAATAAGGCATAGACTTAGATAGATTCATTTAGTCGGAATTTACCTAAGTAATAGACCCTAAAACCTTAGGACACTTTAGTGGGAGGAAAAGTATAGAAACGAAATATTCATATTAAGTTTCTACTCTCACGTCGCCCTGTGTTCACACCGTGAGATTCATGCTTGGCCTCGAGGCGCCCTGGGAGTGTCCCCCTACGGATGGTGTTTGCATGGGTTAATATCAAGGTGAATGGGGAAAGTGTTCATAGTAAGTGGGTAAAGGACACGTGTCAAACGTATCCTGCGGTCTCCACCATTAGGTTGCACCGTGAGATTCCCATGCTCTGCCTACGAGTCGCCCTGGGAGCGATCACCCTACGGAGGGCTTGCGCATGGGATTCCGAACAACGCAAACTCCAGAAATGGATAGGGTTTCCTAGGGCCATTCCCAACATTAGCTCTTCCCTACGGTGGCATTGTTGGGGCCATCCTCTGCGATCTGGAAATAATGGGTAACACTTACAAGATTATCTTGACCAAATTAACGTTAGCTAATAACTATTGGAGTAAGAGTTATTCTGGCAATAGTATTTGGCCGAGATTGTCTCGATTCAGAGGAGGAGTAGCTGATGCCCTACGGTAGCGGTTATTCTAAACCCCTGAAGTACCGTTGCAAAATACATCAAAAGTATATATGGGTCGATGATTGCTTTTGCTAAATCTAATTGGATTAAATGTATAATGGGTTTTAGTGCAAGTTTCTAATACGGATTAATTTGTTTGTTTCAGCAATATGTCGAAAAACGTATGTGCTTTGTCGAATGCCAAAATAAACGGTTTAGAACATATGACTAAGAATACTAACTTGAACGCTAAACACGTGGCAAACAATTTAGGTTTGGTCTCCACTAAGGAATGTCCTCATACTAACTGCTTAGCCAAGAAAAACATGATCCACGACTCTAAATACGATTTATTAGTCTTGGAAACGTGTTTAGTGGAAAACGACGATTCTGCCTGGATACTCGATTCAGATGCCACTAATCACGTATGTTCTTTATTTCAAGGAATGAGTTCCTGGCAATAACTAAAAGCTGGAGAGATGACTCTTAAAGTCGGAACAGGAGAAGTCATCTGGGCTATTGCAGTGGGAGACATAAAATTATTCTTCACCAAGGAACGTTACATGATATTAGATAATGTGTACATAGTTCCGAAAATTAAAAGAAATTTGATTTCTTTATCTTGTTTAATTGAACAAGGTTATTCAATTTCTTTTTCTGTTAATGAAGTGTTCATAACTAAAAGAGGTATTGATGTTTGCTATGCAAACATGGAGAATAAATTGTATGTTTTAAGACCAATTGAGTCTAAAGCCATTTTAAATCATGAGATGTTTAAAATTGCTGAGACTCAACCTAAAAAGCGAAGAGTTTCTCAAAATATCTATCTCTGGCACTTGAGGTTAAGCCATATCAACCTCAATAGGATTGGGAGATTGGTCAAAAGTGGACTTCTAAACAAGTTAGAAGACGACTCGTTACCTCCTTGTGAGTCATGCCTTGAGGGCAAGATGACAAAACGACCTTTTACCGGAAAAGGTTATCATGCCAAAGAGCCCCTAGAGCTTATACATTCGGACCTTTGTGGACCAATGAACATTAAAGCTCGAGGAAGGTACGAATATTTCATCAGTTTCATTGATGATTATTCAAGGTATGGCTATCCCTACCTGATGCATCATAAGTCTGAAGCTCTTGAAAAGTTCAAAGAGTACAAGGCCGAGGTTGAGAACCTATTAGGTAAGACGATAAAAACACTTCGATCCGATCGAGGTCGAGAGTATATGGACTCGAGGTTTCAAGACTATTTGATATAGAATGGAATAACGTCCCAACTCTCAGCCCCTGGTACACCTCAGCAAAACGGTGTATCAGAAAGGAGAAACAGAACCTTGTTGGACATGGTTCGTTCGATGATGAGTTATGCTCAGTTGCCTAACTCGTTTTGGGGTTATGCAGTAGAGATTGCAGTTTATATTTTGAGCGTAGTTCCCTCAAAAAGTGTTTCTGAAACATTGTTTGAGCGCTGGAAAGGACGTAAAGCTAGTTTACGACATTTCAGAATTTGGGGATGTCCTACATACGTGCTAGAGGCAAACCCAAAGAAATTAGAGCCTCGTTCTAGATTTTGCCTATTTGTAGGCTATCCCAAAGAAACAAGAGGTGGATACTTCTTCGATCCAGAGGAAAATAAAGTACTTGTATCGACAAATGCTATATTCCTAGAAGAAGACCACCTCAGAGACCACAAGCCACGAAGTAAAGTCGTTTTAAGTGAACTTTCTAACGAAGCTACAGAAACATCAACAAGAGTTGTTGATAATGCTGGCACCTCGAGTCAATCGCATCCTTCTCAAGAAATAAGAGAACCTCGACATAGTGGGAGGGTTGTTAGACAGCCTGATCGCTATTTGGGTTTAACTGAAACTCCAGTCGTCATACCTAATGACGGGATCAAGGATCCATTAGGCAATGGATGACGTTGACAAGAACGAGTGGATTAAAGCCATGGACTTGGAAATCAAGTCCATGCATTTTAATTCAGTATGGGGTCTTGTAGATCAACCTGAAGGGGTTAGACCCATAGGGTGTAAATGGATCTACAAGAGAAAACAAGACGCTGCTGGAAAGGTACAGACCTTTAAGGCACGACTTGTGGCAAAGGGTTTTACCCAGCGGGAGGGGATTGACTATGAGGAAACCTTCTCCCCTGTTGCCATGTTGAAGTCGATCCGGATACTTTTATCCATTGCCACGTTTTACGATTATGAAATATGACAAATGGATGTCAAGACTACCTTTCTGAACGGCAATCTTGAAGAAAGTATCTACGTGTCTCAGCCAGAGGGGTTCATTGCTCAGGATCAAGAGCAAAAAGTTTGCAAGCTTAAATGATCCATTTATGGGTTAAAACAAGCGTCTAGATCCTGGAACATGAGATTTGATACTGCAATCAAATCTTATGGATTTGAACAAAACGTTGATGAACCTTGTGTTTACAAAAGGATCATCAACAACTTCGTAGCTTTCTTAGTACTGTATGTGGATGATATCCTACTCATCGGGAATGATGTAGGTTATCTCATTGACATTAAACTATGGCTAGCAACTCAATTCCAAATGAAAGATTTGGGTGAGGCACAATATGTTCTAGGGATCCAAATTGTTCGAGACCGAAAGAACGAAACGCTAGCCCTGTCTCAAGCGTCTTATATCGACAAATTGTTGGTTAGATATAAAATGCAACATTCCAAGAAGGGACTATTACCTTTCAGGCACGAAATTAATTTGTCTAAGGAACAGTGTCCTCAGACACCTCAAGAAGTTGAGGAAATGAGACGAATTCCCTATGCCTCTGTAGTAGGCAGCCTAATGTATGTCATGTTGTGTACAAGGCCTGACATTTGTTATGCAGTAGGGATTGTCAGTAGATATCAATCCAATCCCGGATTCGATCACTGGACAGCTTTTAAAAATATCCTCAAGTATCTAAGAAGAATGAGGGACTATGTGCTTGTGTATGGTTCCAAGGATTTGATCCTTACAGGATACACTGATTTTGACTTTCAAACCGATAAAGATTCGAGGAAATCTACATCGGGGTCAGTATTCACTCTAAATGGAGGAGCAATAGTATGGCGTAGCATAAAGCAAGGATGCATTGCAGACTCGACCATGGAGGTCGAATATGTAGCCGCTTGCAAAGCAGCAAAAGAGGCAGTATGGCTCAGGAAGTTCCTGACAGACTTGGAAGTCATTTCGAATATGCATGCCTATCACCTTGTACTGTGATAATAGCGGCGCAGTTGCAAACTCAAAGGAACCTCGCAGCCATAAGAGGGGCAAGCACATCGAAAGGAAATATCATCTCATTAGGGAGATTGTGCACCGAGGAGACGTGATCGTCACAAAGATAGCGTCGGAGCACAACATAGCTGATCCATTCACGAAGGCTCTCACAGCTAAAGTGTTCGAGAGTCATCTAGAAGGTCTAGGTCTACGAGATATGTATGGAAAATAATCAAGGGCAAGTGGGAGAATTGTAACCGGTATCTGATGCCCTAGTTTATTGTATTTGTACATTGTAATACGTTTTATGTAATATACATGTATTTTATACACCCAATGCTGTTATGGATTATAGTACATCCCACTGAATTAGAGTTTTAGTTCAAGTGGGAGATTGTTGGGATTGGTGCCCTAAAACTCGTAGATAGTGAATGTTAAACAAAATAATATACTTGTCCGATAAAGACGTTATCGAGATTAATTCAGTAAAGTCATTACTGAATAAAGTAAATTGCACATTTAATAACCCAAATCCAATAAACTAAGATCCATGGTTATAGGATGAACACTTGAGATTTATGTAGAGACATAAAAGTGGATCAAGCTCGAGTAATAGCCAAAACGGTCTATAGTATAGGGATAGGGCTGGGTACCTTATTCTGGAGACATTATGAGACGCTGCCCACTTTATAGATAGTATAGACTATGTGATCCTAAATCGTCCATGTAGAGACATGCGAGTGGGGGCATCCTATGCAATGAGTTTGCTTAAGACCAGGACCGAAAAAAAAGTCGCTCTCGCTTTATAACACCGTTTACTGACGAGACTGACTATTTCATGTGATGACCTAGGTAACTCGATCTTAATCCTGAGCTAACTATGAACTCCTGTTTATTCGGGCTTATCCTTAGATTTGCATAGGTGAGAGTGGCTCAGTATCGCCGACTCAATGAGCCTCCTATTTCAGGGATAGGAACGGGTAGATAGTTGGGGACGTAGTCGTGCGAGAAGGAATTCACTCCTACCCAAATTAGGGATAGTAGAGAGGTTATTCCCTTAAGTGCTGACTCCGGGGCTTGAACAAAGGGATCCCGCCCTCTCATTGGCCCGAGAGGGACTCGGTTTATTGGTTGGACCATAAACCAATTGTTCATTAGAGGATCAGTGGGACTTAAGGAACTAGAAGTACTATAGGGGTAAAACAGTCATTTAACCTAGCTATAGCTACGAACAACCTGTGAAGGATCGACTTACTGAACATGGTTAAATCAAGTGGACGAAAATATATCTATAGTAAGGGGAGTGCAACTACCTGGCTATAGTGGAGTGTCCCGGTAGTTAACGAATGTTGGTTAAGCTTGGTTAATGAGATTAGTCGGTTAGCCTCGAATCGTTGGAGCCCATGATCTATAGGTCATTAGGTCCCCCTACTAGCTGATATCGGAATAAAGCCTAGAACAATAAGATAGGATTCTTTGAATTGTTCAAAATCGGGAAAAAGGGCATTTTCGTAAATTGTGTTTGACACAATATTTAATTATGAATTAAATTGGAAAATGAGAGATTATGTATTTAAAAGTCTTTTAAATACTATATATGAATTAGGAATCATATATAATTAGATTGCACAAGGTGTCAATGATTAATTGGATTAATCATAACAAATTAATTGGAAATGTTTCTAATTAATTGCCATGAAATCAATTTCAATTTGGAATTGGAATTTGAATTAGAATGCAAGCAAAATCTGATTGAGGATCAAACTTAGTGGATTTAGATGGATTTCCACTCTTGCATGTTGATACAAAGTGGAATACAACACATCCATGCACTTGTTGCATGTGTTGTGACTTCAACACCTAGAATCCACTTTGGCTTGCATTACCACCATGTGTCTTGCATCTTGAGGCCTTTCCTTGCATGGAATATCTCTATAAGTAGATGCAAAATCAGATTAAGAGTTAAGAGAGCCATTTCCATATTGTTATGCTGCTGGATTTTGGTCTCAAACTCACTCATCTCCATATATCTCTCTAGTGCTTGAACCTTCAAGCATTCCCTTCCCATTCTCTATCTCTATAGATTCCCACAAGTCGTTCTTGGCCCGAAGAATAGTAGGGAAGACACTAGAGGTGGTCCACGCACCGTTCGTGATCAAAGGAATCAAAGGGAGTTATTGAATCGGTCTCCAAAAAGGTTGGTACAAATTCTGCTCTTTATTTACGGTATTTGGACAACATGTTTTCATTTTCTAAAATTGATGTAGTTAAGTGCCTCCGATCCTAAAATTGCTTCCGCATGTGTTATATGAACACCTTCATTCCTCTCACTGTAGATATATCTCTGTCCACCCGATATAACCATGCCTAGTAAGTCGACCCTCCACAGGTTGCTCGTAACTATAGCTGGGTCAATGTGTCCGTTTTACTCCTGAAGTTACATCTAGTTCCTTAAGTCTCACTGATCCTCTAATGAACAATTTGTTTGTGGTCCAACCACCAAACCTAATACCTCTCGGGCCAATGAAAGGGCGAGATCCCTTTGTTCAAGACCCAGAGTCAACACTTAAGGGAACAACCTCTCTACTATCCCTAAATCGGGTAGGAGTGAATTCCGTCTTGCAGGACTATGTCCCCAACTACCTACCCGATCTTATCTCCAAAATGGTAGGCTTATTGAGTCGACGATGATGAGCCACTCTCACCCATGCAAATCAAAGGATAATCTCGAATAAACAAGAGTTCATAGTTAGCTCAAGATTAAGATCAAGTTACCTAGGTCATCGCATTAAATAAGTTTGTTTCAATAGTAAACGACGTTATAAAGGAAACTGATGAAGGTGTTCATATAACACATGCGAAAGCAATTTTAGGATCGGAGGCACTTAACTACATCAATTTTAGAAAATGAAAACATGCTGTCCAAATACCGTAAGGAGAGAGCAGAATTTTTACCAACCTTTTGGAGACCGATTCAACAACTCCCTTTGATTCCTTTGATCACGAACGGTGTGTGGACCACCTCTAGTGTCTTCCCTACTATTCTCCGGGCCAAGAACGACTTGTGGGAGTCTATAGAGATAGGGAATGGGAAGGGAATGCTTGAAGGTTCAAGCACTAGAGAGATATATGGAGATGAGTGAGTTTGAGACCAAAATCCAGCAGCATAACAATATGGAAAAATGGCTCTCCTTCATTTGAATCTGATTCATACTCCTTATATAGACATCTTCCATGCAAAGAGAAGCCTCATGACACTAGACACATGGTGAAATTGCAACTCAAAGTGGATTCTAGGTGTTTAATTCACAACACATGCAACTAGTGCATGGTTGTGTTGTTTTCCACTATGCATCAACATGCAAGAGTGGGAATGCCACTAAATCCACTTAAAATTGAATCTAAATTCTCAATTTTCAGCTTGCAATTCATTCCTATTTCAATTCAAAATTGAAATTGATTTCTAGGCAATTAATTTGTACAATTCCAAGTAATTTGTACATGATTAATCCAATTAAACTTTATCACCTAGTGCCATGAATTATATATGATTCCTAATACATATATATGGTATTCAAAACACTTTTAAATACTCCATCTCTCATTTTCTAATTTAATTCATAATTAAATTATTGTGTCAAACACAATTTACGATAATACCCGTTTTCCCGATTTTGAACGATTCAAAGCTTCCTATCTTTTTGTTCTAGGCTTTGTTCCGATATGAGGTAGTAGGGGGACCTAATGGACCAATAGATCATGGGCTCCAACGATTCGAGGCTAACCGACTAATCTCGGCGATACTAAGCCACTCTCACCTATGAAGATCCAAGGATAAGTCTGAATAAACAGGAGTTCATAGTTAGCTCAGGATTAAGATCGAGTTACCTAGGTCATCACATGAAATAGTCAGTCTCGTCAGTAAACGGTGTTATAAAGCGAGAGCGACTTATTTCTTGGTCCTGGTCTTATGCAAACTCATTGCATAAGACGCCCCCACTCGCATGTCTCTACATGAACGATTTAGGATCACATCGTCTATACCATCTATAAAGTGGGCCGCGTCTCATAGTGTCTCCAGAATAAGGTACCCAACCCTATCCCTATACTATAGACCGTTTTGGCTATTACTCAAGCTTGATCCACTTTTATGTCTCTACATAAAGCTCAAGTGTTCATCCTATAGCCATGGATCTTAGTTTATTGGATTTGGGTTATTATATGTGCAATTTACTTTATTCAGTAATAACTTTACTGAATTAATCTCGATAACGCCTTTATCGAATAAGTATATAATTCGTTTAACATTCACTATCTACGAGTTTTAGGACACCAATCCCAACAACTGACTTATTTCTTGGTCCTAGTCTTATGCAAACTCATTGCATAGGATGCCCCCACTCACATGTCTCCACATGGACGATTTAGGATCACTTCGTCTGCACCATATACAAAGTGGGTCGCGTCTCATAGTGTCCCCAGGATAAGGTACCCAGCCCTATTCCTATACTATAAACCGTTTAGGCTATTACTTGAACTTGATCCACTTTTATGTCACAACATAAAGTTCAAGTATTCATATATTATATAGCCATGGATCTTAGTTTATTGGATATGGATTATTTAACGTGCAATTCACTTAATAACTTAAATGAACAAAACCTCGATAACGACTTTATCGAACAAGTATATTACTATTTGTTTCATTCACTATCTACGAGTTTTAGGGCACCAACCTCAACACTCTTGCCATTATACACACTGCTTTTGGCAATTCCTATGGCTGCTTGTGAGTCACAGTGCAATGAGATCGGTATTGACGCCCCCCACAATGGTACGTCTCGAAGTAGGCTTCTTAAATTGAACTCCCCTTGGCCATGCAAGATAAGGATCTATTTATAGGAAAAATCTTGATAGCGTGGAAACGCTGACGCTGTCCCTTTTACCTCCATTCTCAGATTTGGAAACTTTGTAGCATCAAGACGCCAAGAAAGCAGCGTCTCGACGCTACCTCTCGGGTTTGCCACTTTTAATAAGCTTCTAATTTGAGTCTTTTTTGCTTCTTTTGCTTTTTGTTAGGTCCTGATCACCCGATCAACTCCAATTTCTCTAATTTACCTTCAAAACTCAATTTCCTACAAAATAAACATTAAAGTGCATAATTTGGCCAAATAATACTCAAAGACTAACTAAATTTAACTGGGAAAAATAGCTTGCTGTGCGTGCCATCAGTTTTCTGCAAGTTTCCGTTCGTAGCATCGAGACGCTATGGACAGCGTCTCAACATTACGTTGAATTCTATATAATGCAAATTTTGCCTAGGTCAAATTAGATTAGTATATTCTGAATTTTTCTTTTAATTCTTGTTTTAGCTTATTTCCAGCCTTGCTTTGGTTGTTTCTGTTAGTTTAGGATTTGATTAAATGTTTAATTTCTCCATGTATAGTGATTTTGTCGTCTCAATGACCGACTAGGTTTGTAGACATCAATTTGAAGACTTGTCGGGTTTTTGATTAGCATGATTGTGAGAATTTCAATTAAATTGTAACGAATTTCATTATGATTATATATTAGATCTTGATTTAATGATAAACATGTCGAGTAAATTAAATTGATGCCTTAATCACAACTTGTATGTTTTTGTCCGTTATGTATGTTGTTTAAGATCAGTAATTGTCGCGAACACATATTTAATTTGAGTAGCAAATAGGTTGGGCTCATGTGTGCGTGTCTTGAGGCCGTTTCTCGTTCAACTTGTAGCTTGCATGATAGGTCTTGGGTCTAAAATAGTGTGAGGGTGAATTCGGCCAATTTAACTCGAGCATCCTAATCAATACCTAGAGCTTAATGCAATTAGTTAATTAATATGGAACATTATCATGTCCAGCTAGCTATTAATTAGAGTTAATTTCGATGTTGTATCAGTTTAGCAAGTCTAAGGGACTTAGGGTCTTCTGGCCTTTTCGATTAGATCGATTGGATAATCAGTAATGGAATTTCTCTAAATTGGAATAATTCAATGATCAATTTAGCTAATTAAATCCCAATATCTTCCGAATTGGTGTTGTTTGGTAAAATTGGTCTATCTCTCGCTTTTAAATTTTAAATTCCATTTTAATTTTCTTCAATTCTCTTATTTGCACCCCCCGCGTTAGCAAAAAAGCTTTAAACAACTGGAAATTAATTACCAACTGCACTCCTTCAAATCGACCTGGACCACTTATTACTGCAAAGTAGCTTTGAAAAGGTTTATAAATATTAATTTGACGAGCTTTCGAAAAGCTCAGTATCAAATTTGGTTGTTGTCAGAGAGTGTAAACGGTTAATTCTTTTCTTTTTATTTAGGGTTTTTACCTCTTTCCTCTTGCTTGTTTATGCAAACTCGTTAAGGTTTACTGTTTTTCTTTGAGATTGTGAATGAGGAGAGGAGATTAAGGCGGAAACTAGAGAAATAGAAGTCGAGCAGGATGAAGATATCCAGACCAACCTCAACGAAGCTTATTTAGAAGAAAATATGGCCAAGCACACCTTAAAGTAGTTGGTTGCCTCCAATTTGAACTAGTAGCTATTATGTATCACCTACCCAACTACGGAAGGTGAGTTTGAATTGAAATTCAATTTGATTCATTTACCCCCAATTTTTCATGGTAGTGCTAGTGATGACCCTCACAAGCATTTGAAAGAGCTCCACATTGTCTGTTCGAGAATGAAGTCCCATAGAATCACTGATAGTACCTAATTTGTGCTATTTATTTACCTTTAATTTGGTCCATTTAGAGTGCATTTGATCATTAAAGTGTTTGTTTTGTAGGAATTTGAGCTTAAGAGGTTCTGGAGGCCGTTGTTTCAAATTGACGCTAATTCGGGAGAATTATAATGTTTTTGTTAGAATTGTTTTCAATTGATCAATTTCTACTATTTGCTTAATTAAATTCAATTTATAATATTGATGAATTAGGTATTTTATTTAACTTGCTTCCAGATATTTTTTATGTTTTAATGATAATTTTTTAATTGGGTCCAAAGATAAAAGAAAACCCAATTGGTTTTATCTCTTAGTTAAAACTCTTTTACCCATTCATTTACCATTACCCATAAGTATATATATACTTATGATGGATAGGTGATGTATGATGTGTGATAGATGGGTGTGATATGAGTGATGTACTATAACCATTCATTTATTTCCAAGAAGAGAGATTAGGGTTTTAAGAAAAGCAAAAGGAAGTGAAGATATTTCTCAATTCTTGCTTCCCCCATTTCCTTCTTCTTTTGTTACTCCGAATCGTGAGAAAGGGAGAGAAAGAGGGAGGAGGACTTTCCGTTGGTGCCGTTGTTGCGTAACTGCAAGCGTACAATTGTCTCAAGTAATATAAAACGGTAAGTAACCGAGTATCGAATTCCACAGGGAGGATAGTGATTAGACAAGATAATGAGTTGAACACTAAAATACTAAGATAGGATATTATTCAGGAGCCTAAACATGATGAAGAATGCAATAAAAAAATAAAGCAATTAAAGAATTAAAATTGATCAATCAAAGTGGCAAGATGGAGAAAGAGTCAATTGAGAGGCGGGGTCTTGAAATCCGGATTATAGCTAACTAATTATTCTAATTATCCTAGCTTGTGTCCGACTAATTATAAACCTAGAATCTTTGTTTATTACATAGGTTCTCCTTTCGGTTTCCCCTAATTATAACTAACTCATTTTAATAACCTAAGTGTCCTTAGCGCTATTAAACGGGTTAATTAATGAGCCTTGATTCATTTTCGGTCTCTAAGCCTAACCAACTACTCTCGCTGTCACTATGAGCAGTTAAGCCTAGTTGAGTGGGTTATGATCTATCTTAACTTCTCTCCGTCGAGTTTCCATTAAGAATCTAATCACTATAAAATTGGCCAGATTTCATAGAGCATTATGAGCACCCACACAAATAATCAGTATAATGGACACATGGATAGACAATTAAAATAACAATTATCTATAATCTTTCATTCAAGACCCGCAATCGGGATTTAGTTATACATGAGTGTCAAAACTTCCCGAATATACATACTAGAAAGCATAAATGAGCAATTAAAGAGTTTAGGAGATGAACCATAGAGAGACCCCTTGCTTGCGCCTTGGATCCTCTCCGTTACAAGCTCCCGAGCCCTCCAAAAAATGCCCAATACAATATTTCTCACTTTCCTCACAACTCGACCCTCAAGGGAGGCTCCAAGAGCCATGGAAGGACTAAAGAAATGGATTGGAGAATTGATTGATGATGGAAATGAGGAGTGAGTCGCGCCTTATATAGGCCTGAAAATGGGACAGAGTCGCGACGCTTTGACGTAATCATCTTGGGCAGCAAGTCATCCCAGCGTCGAGACGCTTGGGGTTCGGCCAGAACCTTCCAGATGCGGTTCAAGGGCTGAAACTTGGGCTTTCCACCTTTCTTTGGCCCAAATGTCTTCCATGATGGGTCTTGGGCTATTTCATCTTGACCCAACTTGATCTGCAAAGATTAACTCCAACAATTTGGGCTTCTTTTCTCTTCGTTTTCTCCAAATTTCCATAAAATCTCCTAGGGACCAAAATTACACAATTAAATAGATTTGTATGATAAAAACACAATAAAAGCACAATAAAAGCTAATAAATCTAAGGACAAAATAGCAACATTTATGCTTGCTATCAGCCGTCCGGAGAGGGAGGAGAAGATCGCCGCCGCTGCAGTTCGTTCGCCGCCGTGTGAGGTGTTGCCGTCATCGGCGTCGTGGTTGAGAGGAGAACGAAAAAGTTGTTTTGGGTATTCTTTCTTCAAAGATCCAAATCCTCAAGGTTGTATTGTTCTTCTTTAATCTTTGTGTTGCTTTCTTGTTTAATCTCTTTTTTGGCTCTATTTTTCTTCTTCATTGTACTGATTTATGCAACATTTCGATCTCTAATAATATTGTCTAGCAAAGGCCTATAAGCCCTTTGCAAGTGGAGTAGGTCTATTGACCGAACCACTATAAATTCTTGTGTTCGATCTCTCTAAACGTTTTTCGGCTTATTTTAATAAACTGTCCAACACTGTTTTTGGTGACAAAATGCTCTAAAACTTGGATAGTTCTTGATAATAAATTGTAAATAAACTCGGGATAAGTCTTGGGCATAATAACAATTGGTATCAGAGCCTAATCCCTTTGTAATCCGCTGTTTTACAAACTTTTCCTGGATTAAAAGTATCTTGAATTAGTTTCTTGATTTTTTATTTTAATTCTTGAAACATATTCTTGGAAATAGTTTGTTGTCCATTTACTCTTTATTTTTGCAAGATGAGTACCAAGTTCGAGGTGGAGCGTTTTGATGGGAAAGGAGACTTCGGTCTTTGGAAAATAAAGATGTTGGCTATCATTCGACAACAAAAAGTTGATTATGCTCTCATGGAAGCCAAGGACATTCCGAAAAGCATAAAGGAAGATCAAATTAAAGAAATGAATAAGGTAGCACATAGCCTTATCATTTTGCATGTCTGACACGATTCTTAGACAAATGAGGGGCGAGAATACAATAGGTAAGCTATGGAGTAAATTACAAACTACTTATCAAATTGCATCAGTGTCAAGTAAAATATATCTTAAATCTAGGTTCTTTAGTTTTAAGATGGAATCAAACAAAAGCATGAAAGAAAATCTTGATGAGTTTCATAGAATAATATCTGAACTGGAAAATATTGGTGAAACTTTTTCTAATGAAAATCATGCTATTGTTCTTGTAAATTCTTTGGCTGATGCATATAATGATGTGAAATCTGCTATGAAGTTTGGTAGAGATAGTTTGACTACTGAGATTGTGCTTGCTGCTATTAGAGTTAAAGAACAAGAATTAAAAGAAAATAAAAGACCTAATGAGTCATTGTTTGCTAGAGGGAGATCTGAGAGTCGAAATTCTAAAAATAGGGGAAGAAGTAGAGGTAGATCAAAGTCTAGGGGGGGCTAGTAATAAAAAATGCTACCATTGTCAAAAAGAAGGCCATATTAGGAGATTTTATCCAGACCTTGGGAATAAAAAGTCGACGGGAAATGGGAAAGAAGAGTCTAGTGGAGCCAACATAAGTGAGGAGTACAATGAGGCCCTTATAGTTAGTACCACTAGTGAGGATGATACTTGGATATTAGATTCAGGTTGTTCTTTCCATATGACCCCTAATAAAGAATGGCTAGAAGACTTCCGAACTGGTGTAGGAGGTAAAGTCATGTTAGGGAACCGACACTTTCGTAATGTAGAAGGTCAAGGGACAATTAGGCTTAGACTTCATGATGGGAATATTAGGCTTCTTACAGAAGTTAGGTACGTACCTGAAGTTAAGAGAAACCTAATATCCCTTAGCATGCTAGATAATGAAGCTAAGAGAAACCTAATATCCCTTAGCATGCTAGATAAGTTAGGTTACACCACTAAGTTAGAGGGTGGTGTGCTTAAAGTCATGAAGGGCATCTTGGTAGTAATGAAAGGGTACCTTATGGAAACCTTATACTCCTTAGAAAGTTCAACGGTTGTAGGGTGACAGCGAGCAGAAATGTCGCTATTTTAGTCCCAATTTATTAGGCTTTTTTGTGCTTTAATTGTGTTTTTATTGAAAATATATCATATATTGTGTTATTTGGTCTTTAGGAGCAAACTATGGATTTTGGTGATAAAAGTACCCAAAATGAAGCCATTCAAGCCCAATTTCCATGCTTGGGTCAAGGGGAGTCAAAAGAGGACAACTATGAAGAAAAAGCCCAAAAGAATTGAAGTTGGCCCAAGAAAAGAAGCCCAATCCGTAGCTGGAAGTTCTGGAAAATGCCTAGCGTCGAGACGCTATAAGGACAGCGTCGCGACGCTGTCCATTTCTTGGCCGGCAAGTCGATGACGTCACAGCGTCGCGACGCTGTGCCGTATAGCGTCGCGACGCTACCCCCTTTCCGAGCCTATAAAAGGCGCCCCTTGGTGCCTCATTTTACCATCAATCATCATATTCTTCCATTCCTTTCTTGCTTTCTTGGCTCCTTTGGGAGCCTCTCTCAAGGCTTTCAAGCCTTTTTGAGATTTTCTTTAGTGGGAAACTTTTGGGGAATTTTGGGGAGCATTCTAGGAGGCTCAAGGAGTGTTCGGAGGGACTCCAAGCGTCAGCGAGGGGGTCTTCAACGGTCAATTCCTTCCCTTTTATTATGTTCTTAATTATGCTTTCCATTGTAATTATTGTGAATATTTTAGCTATATATAGCTAAAACCCAATTTGAGGTCTTGAAATGAAATTATAGTTCAAATGTTGTTATAATTGCCTATCTCTAGCCCTTTGTCCTAATTATTTGTATGGATGTGCTTAATGCTTTATGCAATCTGGCCAATTGTGTACTGATCTGATTCTTAATGGAAACTCGACGGAGAGAAGTTAGGATAGATCATAATCCATGCAACTAGTTTAATTGTCCGTCGTGACAAAGGGATTAGTTGATTAAACTTAGATTCCTAAAATGAATCACAGCGTAATAATTAATGATTTTTAATGGCACTAAGGACACTTAGGTTGTTAAAATGAATTAATTACAATTAGGGGAGACCGACAGGAGAACCTATGTTATTAACGGAGATTCTAGGAGTATAATCAGTTGGGCGATGAGATAGGACAATTGTAGCAATTGTTTAGCTAATAATTGATTTTCAAGACCCCTCTTCCCATTAGAAAACTCTTTCTCCGTATTTTATTTTTACTGATTGATCAAATTTTCTCTCTAATTGTTTTGATTTTTTTTATTTTCTTTGATTGCATGATCTGGTCCCTAAATATTGTTTATCCCAAGTATTTTTAGTGCTCTAGGAATCTTTGCTTGCTTAAATTTCGCTTCGCCTCCCTGTGGATTCGATACTCGGTATACCTACCGTTTTATATTACTTGTGACGACCCGTGCGCTTGCGGTGTGAAAGTCGTAAAACGGCTAATAGTAGTCGTCGTGTCGCCAACATAGGGTCAAGTGATTTAGTTAAGGAGAGTGACAATTCCAAAACTTCTCTTTGGGATAAACGCTTAGGTCACATGAGTGAGCAAGGAATTAGGGAGTTGGTTAAACAACAAATAATTCCTAGTATTAAAAATGTAGACCTAGATATGTGTGAACATTGTGTATATGGTAAAAACAAGAGAGTTAAATTTGGGAAAGGTGGTCACTCCGCTAAAAGAAAATTAGAATATGTGCATGCCGACTTATGGGGTCCATCGAATGTGGTTACTAATGGGGAGGCTAGATATTTCTTATCCATTATAGATGATTTCACTAGAAAGGTGTGGGTATATCTTCTTAAAAATAAATCTGACATCTTTAACAAGTTTGTTGAATGGGTAACACTTGTAGAAAATCAAACTAGCCTTAGAGTTAAGAAACTTAGAACCGATAATGGTCTTGAATTTTGTAACCATGAGTTTAAAAACTACTGTAAGTCTAAAGGCATAGCTAGACACTTGACTGTTGTAGGTACACCTCAACAAAATGGGGCCGCTGAGAGAATGAACTGAACCTTAATGGAGAGAGTTAGGTGCATGTTGTCTAATTCATAGCTTTCTCAAAGTTTTTGGGGTGAAGCTGTTGCAACAGCATGTTACATTATCAATAGGAGCCCATCCACTGCCATAGGTCTAAAAACACCACAAGAACTTTGGCAAGGTAGTCCCCCCGATCACACATGAAAGTTTTTGGATGCTTAGCTTATGCTTATTCAAAAGAGGGAAAGCTAGATCCAAGAGCTAAGAAATGTGTATTTTTAGGGTATCCTGAGGGTATTAAAGGATACAAGTTATGATGCCTAGAACCCGATAATGTTAAAATCCTAATAAGTAGAGATGTTGTCTTTGATGAAAATAAAATGGGGTATGTAGAAGAGAAAACTGAGTCTAATCCTATAGATCCAACTAGCAACACTGAAACTGTTTTAGAACCTCCCTTAGCTACTTGCCAAACTAATCAAGTAGATGAACCAATTATAGATTATGATACTACACCATCTACTTTAGAACAGATAACTACACAGGAAGTAGCTAGTGAGGAGGAGGTAGAGGATGACCAAAATTTGGCTAATTACCAATTGACTAGGGATAGGGAAAAAATGACCATTGTAGCTCCCACTAGATATGGGTATGCTGACCTTATATCCTATGCCCTAGTGGTAGCTAATGAGTTTGTTAACCAAGAACCACAAACTTTCAATGAGGCCATAAATGATAAATACAAAGATATGTGGTGGGCCGCAATGAAAGAAGAGTATGATTCCTTAATAAAGAATCAAACTTGGGTACTTGTTAACAAACCATTATATGCTAAAACAATAGGTATCAAGTGGATCTATAAAGTTAAGGAGAACCCTTTAGAGAACAACAAGCCTAGGTTTAAGGCTAGGTTGGTAGCAAAAGGGTTTACCCAAAGGGAGGGTATAGACTATGATGAAGTTTTTTCCCCCGTTGTTAGACACACCTCTATAAGAATATTGCTTGCCTACGTTGCTCACTTTGATTTTGAGATAGAGCAGATGGATGTAAAAACAGCTTTCTTGCATGGCGAACTTGAGGAGACCATATACATGGATCAACCTCCTGGGTTCATAGCTCCCAAACAAGAAAAGAAGGTTTGTCTTCTTAAAAGATCTTTATATGGTTTAAAACAATCTCCACGCCAATGGTATAAAAGGTTTGACTCCTATATGTTATCCATTAACTTTTGTAGAAGTAAGTATGATAGTTGTGTTTACTTTAAACAAATATCTAATGCTCAAATCATTTACTACATGTTGATTGCTTGTAAATCGATGCATGAGATAAACAAGTTAAAAGATCTTTTAAAGAAAGAATTTGAAATGAAAGACTTAGGCAAAGAAAAAAGGATATTAGGAATGTACATTGTTAGAGATCGAAAAGAAAAGAAACTGTATTTGTCTCAATCTGAGTACGTAACAAGACTAGTTAAAAAATTAAATATGCATGATAGTAGGAAGGTTAGTATACCATTTGGAAAGCATTTTAAGTTGTCTATTGATGATTCCCTTAAGACCCCAAATGAGATTAATGAGATGCATGATATTCCATATGCTAGTACGGTTGGGAGTCTTATGTATGCCATGGTATGTACTAGACCTGACCTTGCACATCCACTAAGTGTTGTTAGTAGATTTCTTGTTAATCCTGGTAAACAACACTAGAATGCTGTAAAGTGGATCCTTAGATATCTTGCATGTCACATCGATTTATGTCTTGTTTATGGTGGAACAAATACAGTTGGTTGTAAAATGAATGAGATAGAAATAGTTGGGTATGTTGATGCTGATTATGCTGCTGATATTTGATAAACATAGATCTTTGACTGGTTTTGTGTTCAAGCTTTTTAGTTTTACAATAAGCTGGAAATCTAGTTTACAATCTATAGTTGCATTATTTACTACTGAATCTGAGTATATTACATTGACTGAAGCTATTAAGGAATCTTTATGGCTTAAAGGAATTGTATCTGAATTCTGTTGTAAAAGTGCATTACACTTATCGAAAAATCATTCTCACCACAAAAGAACTAAACATATTGATGTGCGTTATCATTTTGTTAGGGATGTCATCAATAATAGTTTAGTTTATATTAAAAAGGTTGCTACTGAATTCAATGTTGCTGATATGTTGTATTGTTCTTCTTTAATCTTTTTGTTGCTTTCTTGTTTAATCCCTTTTTTGGCTCTATTTTTCTTCTTCATTGTACTGATTTATGCATCAATTCGATCTCTAATAATATTGTCTAGCAAAGGCCTATAAGCCCTTTGCAAGTGGAGTAGGTCTATTGACTGAACCACTATAAATTCTTGTGTTTGATCCCTCTAAATGTTTTTCTGCTTATTTTAATAAATGGTCCAACACTGTTTTTGGTGAAAAAAATGCTCTAAAACTTGGATAATTCTTGCTAATAAATTGTAAATAAACTCGGGATAAGTCTTGGGCATAATAACAGTTTTTTTGCTACCTTGGATCCACGAGATGACGAGGAAGTGAAAGGACAAAAGCGAAATGATTAAAGCCCTGAAAATGTGCCTAAGTGTTCGAAGTTGACGGGCTAAGCATGAGGGGTAGCGGGTGCAATTAAAATAACTAATCGATTAAAGAATTCGTGGAGTATCAGATAATTTAATGGTTAGACACAGGTTTAGTAAGTGGAGTATACGAAAAACCAAGAAGCGATCCGTGTAATAAAATAATTCATAAGGTTTATTTTTAGAGCAAACAATGATACCAAGTAAACGAACAACTCCAAGAATTACCTAATCCGACAATTTCGTCTCTTGATTGATTTTTTTTCTCGTCAGTTTTCTACTCTTATTTGTGTTGCATGCTATTTCCTTTTCCGACATTTATTTACCCTTTCTTGCATTTTATTTTATTTGTTCATGACAATCCCCCATATATTTACACCTCCATTTTGGTTACCGACAAGAATTCAACAATTAACAAGAAACTCCCTTTCCCTGTGGATGACCCGACCACTACCTACTGCAAAGTAGTATAGAGACAGAGTTGTTATAGGTAATTTTGGACCACTCTGATGCACAAGGAGCTAACGAGGACAACCGGGCAGAGATAGAACCAGGAAACCGACCCAGAGGAAGACCAAACCAAAGGGTCGGGCCAACTTGGCCCGACCCATATGGTCGGCCTCGCGGGCCGAGCTCGGTCGCCTCTATTTGGTCCCTGCTTCCTCTGGCCGCCCCGGTTCCGCCTGGTTTGTCCCGAAACACCTCCGAATTCCTAAAAGCCCTAGGAGCATGAGCGGGTATTTAAACCCCTCTTCATCACTGAAGATGGGATCCCGAACTCTATTCTCTACTCTCTCCTCTTGCTCTCTTGCCCTCCTCTTTCCGTTTTCTGACTTAAGCATCGGAGACGGTGTGGCAAGCACCACACCGATGTGCAGGTTTTCTGTCTTGCAGGCCACGTCTTCCCCCTCTCATACAAATTTACCGTTGGTGGCACGTGAAGGTCAGGTGAGTTCTCCCTGTCCAAATTTGACCATCAACAGTTGGCACCGTCTGTGGGGGAAGAAAGCTTGCTAAATCTGCATATCGGTCACTTAATGAGCAAGAGAATGGAAAAGGGAAACCAGAATCCAAACCCAGAAACTTCTGAAAATAACCGTCAATTGCAGAAATCGCGAGAAGATGATAACACGTAGAGGTCACCGAGACGAACAGGCCGGGGAGCCGAGGCCGAGGAGAATAGGCCAAGGAGCCGAGGCCGACGAGAGGAAGCTGACGCCAAAATCGCTGCCCTTGAGGATAAGGTGAGGGGCATGGATCGGAGTTTGTCCAGGATACTTCAAATCTTGGATAAACCTGGTCCTAGCACCAAACTTCATGAGAGAGGCTTGATTAGAGACCCGAAGAAGGGGAAGGAGCCAGTCGAGTACATGGATGAGTCGGTTACAGGATCGAAGGGAAAAAAGACCAACAGCGCGACCAACAAGGTCAGGGGGCTGAAGATTGCAGAACGCACAGTTCTGAGGAGTCCAGAACCAAGTACCATCCGTAGAACGGACTTGAGGAACCTGATTGAAGAGAAGCGCAGAAGTGCCAAAGTTGTCGAGTCCGAGGCCAGAGCTGCCGAAGTTGAAGCCTGGGCTGCCGAGGTCGAGGCTAAGAAGGACAATCTCCCTTAAAGACTGAGCTTCTGAATACACTAAAGGAGCTCAAAAATCCTCAGGGAGACCTGCAGAAGCTAAAGGACTGGGGAGAGCAAGACCTGGAAGAACTAATCGACCAAGTCGACTGATAACTCTCCAAAAGGGAGTTATTTAGGCCTTATTTTCATATTGTTTTGTGTGTCATTTTTTTCTAAATGGGGTTGCTTTTAGATGATTATTATATGTTTTAACCCATTTGGAAGAATGGATGCTTTGGAAGTTAT
Source organism: Luffa aegyptiaca (assembly GCA_017139565.1). NCBI lineage: Eukaryota > Viridiplantae > Streptophyta > Magnoliopsida > Cucurbitales > Cucurbitaceae > Luffa > Luffa aegyptiaca. Next base: position 20,346,238 of record CM029405.1, on the reverse strand, counting down.
TTTGTGCAGAATATATTGCTGAGCGACTTGAGGGAGCAAAATCTGTGATCCAGAAAAGCAGGGAGCAAAACTGCCACGTCACAGCTCGTTATCCATTTTAATGAACTGGAGTTAGTTAAGCTATTTGTGGATTTAAGAAGCAAGGAGAGCCATCCACGTGTCCAGATTGACCTAATTTGAGCTTGTCTTCATTCTATAAAAGGGAAGAGTCGTTCAAGTCAAAGACATTCCATTCTTGGAGAAGAGATTATTTCTCATTTCCATCATTGGGAGCAGAATAGAAGAGAAAGATTGGAGACTTCAAGAAGACCATCGATTACGGATTTAACCAAGGGAATTAGTATTTTCTTGTAATTTCTTGTAATTATGGATGCACATAGTCAGATTGTAGTGTGTGTTATCATGAGCTTTATCAACTAAATTTCCTTAGGTGTTGGTTAGGAGTCATGTAATTGTCGTGCCTTATTCTCTATGCAATATATGTTGATTTGATGCATCTTGGTTATTTGTTGTGCTTATTTATATTTTGTGCCCGCCTGGCCAGCCGGTATGAATACCACTTCTTAGTTTCAGGGATGATTTGAGAAGTGTGTGGCATTTAATCACACTAGATCATTGTGTATTGGTGAACGCCAGTGACTGAGTTAGAGATAGCCAGTCGCCTAGTGCTTGATCGGTAGAGCGTCATTGGAGTTGAAACACATTCCAAAAAATCTAGAGTTCCGGGAGGATCCTGCTAATAAGACTGCAAGAGTTTTGCCTAATCAATAATATTGCTAGAGCATCTTTTAAAACAATTACTAAAATCCTGACTAACGCCTGTTTCTAATCTGTCTGTTCTATTTGTTTACTTTCTGTTCTGTCAATTCTTTTGCTTCAGCATCATATCAAAATCAATCATTTTTACCACTTTTGAAACCATTAAGAAGTTATACAAAATAGATAAAGTGAGAGCTATTCAGCCCCGTGGATTCGATAAATACGTATTACTTGTTGCGGATTGTGTATGCTTGCATAGTGTTCTAGAGTCCATTTTTACCTTATTTTTACTCACTCTGGAAACCCAACAAGTTTTTGGCGCCATTGCCGGGGACTTGAAGAAGTTTTTTATCTGATCTGTTTTGTGTATGTGTTTTAGTGGTTTGGTGCTATAACTTTTTGATTGTTTCTTTTGTTTTTTTGCAGGTGTGAGTTTGGTGAATGAGCGATCCGCCTGGGGTGAGGTTCGAGCTTGATCCAGAAATTGAAAGGACATTCAGGAAAAGAAGCAGAGAGCAGCGTAGACAGCAAAATCCAATGGTTGACTTGCCGTGTCTCCCGGAAGGTCTAGAAGATCCAGTGAACCACTAGCAGAATCGTGTGCTGCAGCAGAATCCACCGCTGGAGCAAAATGGACAGCAAAATAATCAGGCTAAGAATCCTATCTTGGTAGCAAATGATAGGGCTAGAGCCATTCGAGCGTATGCTTTTCCAATGTTTGAGGAGTTGAATCCAGGAATTGCGCGTCCTCAAATTGAGGCAGCAAATTTTGAAATGAAACTGGTAATGTTTCAGATGTTGCAAACCGTGGGTCAGCTCCATGGTTTGTCATCTGAAGACCCTCATTTACATCTTAAGTCTTTTCTAGGAGTTAGTTTCGTTTGTAATTCAAAGAGTGTCTAGAGATGCCCTTAGATTAACTTTGTTCCCGTATTCTCTTAGAGACGGAGCAAAGGTGTGGTTAAATTCTTTTGCTCCAGGATCAATTAGGACATGGAATGAGTTAGCGGAAAAATTTCTTAGTAAGTATTTTCCACCAACTAGGAATGCCAAACTGAGGAGTGAAATAGTAGGGTTTAGACAACTTGAAGATGAAACTTTTAGTGAGGCTTGGGAGAGGTTTAAGGAGCTTTTGCGAAAGTGTCCCCACCATGGTTTACTTCATTGTATCCAAATGGAAACATTTTACAATGGGTTAAATGGAGCAACCCAATGTATGGTTGATGCTTCGGCTGGAGGGGCCCTTTTAGCAAAAACTTTTAATGAAGCCCATGAAATTTTAGAGAGAATATCAACCAATAGTTGTCAGTGGTCGGATGTTAGAGGCTCAAATAAAAAAGTTAAGAGTGTGTTAGAGGTTGATGGTGTGTCCACCATTAGGGCCGATATTGCAATGTTAGCTGACGCTCTTAAAAACGTGACAGTGGTTAGTCATCAGCAGCCGCCAGTTGTGGAGCCTGCTACAGTGGTGAACCAAGTTGCAAAGGAAGCATGTGTCTATTGTGGTGAAGAGCACAACTACGAGTTTTGCCCCAGCAATCCAGCTTCTGTGTTTTTTGTAGGTAATCAGAGGAATAACCCTTATTCTAACTTTTATAATCCAGGTTGGCGCAACCACCCCAACTTCGCATGGGGAGGACAAGGAAGTAATGTGCAAGCACAACAAAAGGTGAACCAGTCAGGATTTGCTAAGGCACAGGTATTGCCCCAGCAAAATAAGCAGGCTTTACCCCAGCAAAATTCGGAGAGTTCTCTTGAGGCAATGATGAAAGATTATATGGCTCGTACAGATGCCACAATTCAAAGTAATCAAGCTTCAATGAGAGCCCTGGAATTGCAAGTGGGTCAGTTAGCTAATGAGCTAAAGGCAAGGCCTCAAGGGAAACTTCCTTCAGATATTGAACACCCTAGAAGGGAAGGTAAGGAGCAGGTACAGACAGTAACTCTAAGGAGTGGTAAGCCACTAGAAGAGAGAAAAGAGCCTAGTAAACCCCTGGATGTAGAGAAGAGCAGTGATAAAAATGTTGTTGTTGAGAAAGAGTTGGAGTCCGGTAAAGGTGCTGGAGGCAGCAATAACGTTGCTAGAGCATCTGGTTCTGTTCCAGATGTGGAACCACCTCTATGTACCACCTCTACCTTTTCCACAATGGCAAAGGCCTAAGAATCAGGATGGTCAATTTAAGAAGTTTTTAGAGATTCTTAAGCAATTGCATATAAATATCCCTTTAGTAGAAGCTATAGAGCAAATGCCTAATTATGCTAAATTTCTCAAGGATATTTTAACTAAAAAGAAGAGGTTAGGTGAATTTGAAACTGTATCTCTTACTGTGGAATGTAGTGCTATTCTTAAGAATGGACTACCAACCAAGGCTAAGGATCCAGGATCATTCACTATTCCTGTTTCAATAGGTGGACAAAATATAGGTAGGGCACTTTGTGATTTAGGCGCAAACATTAACCTTATGCTTCTTTCGCTCTATCGAAAGCTAGATATTAGTGAAGCTAGGCCTACCACAGTCACACTCCAATTAGCTGATAGGTCTATCACATATCCAGAGGGAAAAATTGAGGATGTCTTAGTGAAAGTAGATAAATTCATATTTCCTGTTGATTTTATTATCTTAGATTATGAAGCAGATAAAGATGTCCCAATTATTCTTGGTTGTCCATTTTTGGCTACTGGTAGGGCATTGATAGATGTTCAAAAAGGGGAATTAACAATGAGGGTTTATAATGAGGAAGTGAAGTTTAATGTGTTTAAGGCCATGAAGTATCCAGACGAAGTGGAAGATTGTTCTTTCATTAGGATTCTGGAGAACACAATTGTTGAGACAGCAATGCAGGATTTGGCAAACAAGCATTTGGAAGATCATGGAAAGGTTAGTGTAGAGGATTTAGAAGTCTGTTCTTTAGAAAGAAAAAGTGAAAAAGAGGTGTCTAGGTGTGAGGATGTTTTTGAGTCTTTAGATTTGAATGAAAGGAAAGCTCCTCCTATTAAGCCATCCCTAATTGAGGCACCCACTTTGGATTTGAAGCCCTTGTCGGATCATCTAAAGTATGTGTATCTTGGGGAGGGTGAAACGTTGCCCATTATTGTTGCATCAGATTTAATGCCAGAGGATGAAGAGACCTTAATAAAGTTGCTGCAGCAATATCGCAAAGCAATAGGTTGGACACTGGCTGACATTCAGGGAATTAGCCCTTCCTTCTGTATGCATAAAATCACTCTAGAGGAGGGATCCTTTAGGAGTATTGAGCAATAGAGAAGGCTTAACCCTACAATGAAAAAGGTTGTTAAGAAGGAGGTGATTAAATGGTTGGATGCTGGGAATATCTATCCAATTGCAGATAGCAATTGGGTAAGCCCTGTCCAATGTGTTCCTAAGAAAGGAGGTGTCACGGTGGTATCTAATAAAGACAATGAATTGATCCCAACCAGGACAGTAACTGGCTGTAGGGTTTGCATGGATTACAGGAGGCTTAATAAAGCTACCCGTAAGGACCATTTCCCTCTACCATTTATTGACCAAATGTTGGATAGATTGGTTGGTCAGGCCTATTACTGTTTCTTAGATGGTTATTCTGGTTATAACCAGATTACCATTGCCCCTGAGGACTGGGAAAAAACCACTTTCACCTGCCCTTATGGGACGTTTGCTTTTCGGTGAATGCCTTTTGGCCTTTGCAATGCTCCAGCAACATTTCAGCGGTGTATGCTAGCAATCTTTTCTGATATGATTGAGTCCACTGTTGAGGTATTTATGGACGATTTTTCAGTCTTTGGAGGGTCTTTTCAGAGTTGTTTGGATAATTTAGGTAAGGTATTAAAAATATGTGAGGATACCCATCTAGTTCTTAATTGGGAGAAATGCCACTTCATGGTGAAGGAGAGCATTGTGTTAGGTCACAAGATTTCAAAGGAAGGTCTAGAAGTTGATCGAGCAAAAATAGAGGTTATTGAAAGATTAGAACCACCGAGTTCAGTGAAGGGGATTCGGAGTTTTTTAGGTCATGCTGGATTTTATAAAGGTTCATAAAGGATTTCTCAAAAATTAGTAAACCTCTTTGTAACTTATTGTGTACTGATCATGTTTTTGACTTTAATGCAGATTGTAGGAAGGCTTTTGAGACTGTAAAGACTGCTTTAATCTCAGCGTCTATTTAGTGTGCACCTAACTGGAGTTTACCATTTGAGGTAATGTGTGATGCGAGTGATGTTGCAGTAGGTGCCATGCTGGGGCAAAAGCAGGGCAAATTTATCCATCCTATATATTATGCAAGCAGGGCTCTGAATGAGGCACAAATCAACTATACAACTACTGAAAAGGAGTTGTTAGCAATTGTGTTTGCTTTTGAGAAATTCCGCCCATATTTGGTTGTATCCAAAGTCACGATTTTCACAGATCATGCAGCAATAAGGTATTTAATGTCTAAGAAAGATGCAAAGCCTAGATTGATTCGTTGGATTTTGTTATTGCAGGAACTCGACTTGGAGATAAAGGATAAGAAGGGATCAGAGAATGTCATTGCAGATCATTTGTCTCGTCTTGATCCAACATCATCTTTGCTGAAGCAATCTGTCATCTCAGATTCATTTTCAGATGAGCAGCGTTTTGCTGTTGAGGTAAAGGTAGTCAAGGATGTTCCTTGGTATGCTGATATAGCCAACTTTTTGGTAAAAGGAGTCACTCCTATTGACATGGATTGGAGGCAGATGAAAAAGTTTAAGCATGATGCCAAATGTTTTTATTGGGATGAGCCATTTATGTATAAGCAATGCTCTGATGGTATTATTCGTAGATGTGTTTCAGGTGATGAAGCAAATGAAATCTTGGAGCAATGTCACTCTTCGTCGTATGGAGGCCATTTCAACGATCAGAGGACAGCTATGAGGATTTTGCAATGTGGACTCTTCTGGCCTTCCTTATTTAAGGATGCCCATTGGTTCTACAAGCAATGTGATGCTTGCCAAAGGAGAGGAAATTTAGGGCCTACAGATGAAATGCCTCTTACTTACATTTTAGAATTAGAATTATTTGTTGTATGGGGTATTGATTTTATGGGGCCATTTCCCCCTTCTAATGGTAATGTTCTTATCTTATTGGCAGTTGATTACTTGTCCAAGAGGGTGGAGGCCATTGCATGCCATCAGAACAATGCTAAAACGGTATCAAGGTTTCTTTAATCGCACATTTTTGCTCGATTTGGGACACCTAGAGCTCTAGTGAGTGATGAGGGTACACATTTTGTTAATAATGTCTTAACTAAGCTTTTAGCTAAGTATGGAATTAAGCATAGGATAGCTACCCCTTATCACCCACAAGCAAATGGTCAAGCTGAAATTAGTAATAGGGAAATCAAATCAATTTTAGAGAAAGTAGTCCATCCAACTAGGAAAGATTGGTCTTTTCGGTTAGATGAGGCTCTTTGGGCTTATAGGACAGCCTATAAGACTCCTCTAGGTATGTCTCCCTATAGGTTAGTATATGGAAAAGCTTGCCATCTACCATTAGAGCTTGAGCATAAGACGTTTTGGGCTTTGAAAAAATTAAATTTGGATCTAAGTTGTGCAGGGGCAATAAGAATGCTGCAGCTTAATGAATTAGAGGAATTTCACCAATTCTCTTATGAAAATGCGAAAATGTATAAGGAAAAGACTAAGTTGTGGCATGATAAGAAAATTAAGCCTAAAGAGTTTGTCAAAGGTCAGAGGCTTTTGCTTTATAACTCCAGATTAAAATTGTTTCCTGGAAAACTAAAATCCAAATGGTCTGGTCCATTTGTTGTGATTGAAGTTTTTCCCCATAGAGCAATTACTTTGCAAGATGAAAGAGATGGGAGAGTGTTCAAAGTTAATGGACAGCGTGTAAAACATTATTGGGGTGAGGAATTTCAGTCGAAATATCCTTCCCTAAAATTGGTTGATGAATGAGAGAACGAGAGTTTTGTGGGAGCATTTCACATAGCAATATTTTGAGCTCCCAATGTTTGTTGAGATTTTATTTCTCGCTGAGTTGGTTTGATTTTAATGCGAATTATGATGAATTAGATTTGGTTTGTTTAAATCTTACCTAATTTATTTTAATTCGTTGTTATTTTTAAATTCCGTAGATTTTATTTTTGGTGTATTTTTATTTTTGCCAGTTTGTTTTTATTTAATTTGATTTGATTAGTTTAGTTTAGATTTTTAATTTAGTTGTATTTTTGGTTAAATGATTTCTGTTTAGAATTGGGTTAATAATATTTTTTTCTGAATTATTCGATTAAAGATAAAATAATATTAGATTTGATTTTGGCGGTTTGAATTTGAATTTTTTCGTATCAGAGATTCTTCTAGAAGAAAATCTTTGCTCGGTGATTTGTTTCGGCAATCTGTTAGAAAGATCAAATATTTCGTCCGAATAGATAGGGGTTTGTTGTAGATTAAATGATTTTACCGTTGGTGTTTAATTTTTCCGTGGGCAGGTGAATCCAGTGGAGCATTTGGCGCCTCCACGTGTCACGCAGTGTTGATCTAGCCGTTGGCCAGCGCGAGGAAGATTTACCACGGGGCAATTTTTACCATTTTTGAATTTAATAAATCATGATTACATGCAAATTAAAACGGTAATTTTATTTAATGAGGGGCAAAAATCTTTCGAGTAGGATTCTATTTGCTGAAGCCCTATTTATTCAAAGCTTTCGGTAAGTTTCTTTTCACTTCATCTTCTTGCTTTCATCCTTTGCCGTTTTCATTTTTCCTATTGCATCCGTTTACTGTAAAATCCTTTGAGTCCACTATGTCGAAAACGAGAGGAAGTAGGGAAATGGACAATGAGGAAAAAGAGGTGTCGGTTACCCCTGAGGCATCGAAGACTAAGGCGAAGAAAAGGAAAACGCCTGAAGAAAGAGAAGCCAAGCGAAGGAGACGACAACAGAGGGCTGAAGTTGAAGAGGTAGTGCAAAAGGTAGTTGAAGATATTGCTGATGTTGTGGTTGAGGAGGAAAATCCGAAGGAACCTGAGGAACAAAACCCTGGACAGACTGAGCCACAGTCGGAAATCCACAAGAAGTTCAAGAAAAACAAGCAGAGGATGTGCCAGAGGGGGGAATTCCACAGGGAGTTCAAGAGCAAGAAGCTCAGGTCGAGGCTATTATGTCGGAGGTACCCCGTCGTCGCCGTCGGAAGCAGAAAGCCGGTCGTGTCAAGGTGGTTCGGACTGATACTCCTTTGCCGCCGACAACTGATTCTGAGAAAGGAAATACGGAAAAAGAAGAGCGGGAGAAAAAAGAGGCAGAAGATAAAGCGAGAGAAGAAACAGAAAAGAAAATGGAGGAAATTTTGCCCGAACAGAGGGAAGACAAGGGCAAAGGTATTCCTGAAGCATCGACTGAAACTGAAGATATCGAAATCGAGGAGCCACGGTTGCCGTATAATCGCTTCATTAACAATCTTGCCCGAGCAAAGTATATAGAGATGCTGAAAAAAAGACTTTTTATTTGAGCGAGGATTTGGTGATGATCTGCCGCGCTTCTTGAGGACTGGAATAGTGAATCATGGGTGGAGTCAGTTCTGCGCAAAGCTGGAGCCGGTCAATTCCAATATTGTCTGTGAATTCTATGCAAATATTGATGATCAAGAAGGATTTCAGGCTATCGTCCGAGGGGTGCCCGTTGACTGGAGCCCAGGAGCCATCAATTCTCTCTTCAACCTCCAAGACTTTCCGCACGCGGGATTCAATGAGATGGTGGTAGCGCCATCGAATGATCAGTTAAATGCGGCTGTCAGGGAGGTTGGCATCGAATGGGCTCAGTGGAGACTGTCGAAGACATAAAAGCGCACATTCCAAGTAGCTTATCTGAAGAGCGAAGCCAATACATGGATGGGCTTCATCAAGTTGCGCTTATTGCCGACAACTCACGATTCAACGGTGTCTCGCGATCGGGTGCTGCGGGTATTTGCTATTCTCCGTTCTATGAGTATTGATGTGGGCAAAATTATTTCTACTGAGATTTATGAGTGCTGGCGGAAGAAGGTAGGGAAGCTGTTTTTCCCTAACACCATAACGATGCTATGCCAAAGGGTAGGGGTTCCAATGAATGAGGATGATGTCACTTTAATGGACAAGGGAATAATCGACACGCCAAACCTGGCTAGGCTTCAAAGGACACAAGAGGCACGCCAAGGCGGTTTGGTGTGCGACATCCATCAAATGCAGGAGCAATTACAGATGCATTCCAGCAAGATGGAGTTTGCCGAAAGGCAATTCCAAACCTTCTGGAATTATGTGAAGAGAAGGGATGTCGCGTTGAGGGGGGCCTTGCAATCAAATTTTTCTAAACCATATCCTGCCTTCCCAATATTCCCCGATGACCTACTGAACCCTTGGATTCCGCCACCGCCTGTCGAGAGAGAAGGAGATGAAGAAGAAGATCCTGGTCAGGAGGATTGAAGAAGGAAGAATTGGGCGCGCATTTCTTTTGATGAAATATTTTTGTTGCTCGCGCATTTCTGACCACATCTTTTTCTGTTTTTGCTTGTTTTGCTTGTTTTTAATTTTTCTGCTGCTGGGCCACCGAAAAAATATATATCTGCTGATGTAATTTCTTTCTTTTATTTTTAATGAAAATTCCAATAGTTGTTTCTGTTCTATGGCACTGAGTAATTCTAACTTAACTAATTTTCTTCTGAATTTTTGAAGCTTGGACTGGTTAGGCTTAATTAGATCAAGGTATTCTGATCTCCAGAAACCTTTTGCTTGAGCATTTCTTCTAGCCTGGTCGTTGCTGCGGCAAGAAGATTTTGAGGTAGTGTTGACTCATGTGATCCACTTTAAACTTAATTCTAGTCCCACGCTTAGTTTAAAATTCAGATAGAAAATTTAAGTTTGGGGGTATAGTTGATAATGTTAATGATTCATTGGGGACAATAAATAATTCAAGTTTGGGGGACTTTTTGCTACTCCAATTGTTTTGCTTGAGCATTCCTCTCCTTTGTAAGTTGTTTTTCTAGGTTGTTGAGTAACCAGGGACATTTGTGACACCCACAGTTTGTCTTTGCGTCAAAAGATGACCTAGGAAATATTGAAAAAAATGAAAAAATAATTATTGCTGAAAAAAAATTCTGGAAATTTTGCTGAGAAAATTCATAGAGCAAAAGTTTTGAAGGATGAATGATAATCTAGCAGTTTTCTGTCTCCCAGGGCTTAGGTGAGCTTCATCATAAAATGTCGCCATTCTGAGAAGCAAGGGATAGAATAACTAAGGATTTTTTAGCAAACAATGAGTATTTAGCCTAATTGGTGATGAGTTTGAGGCAATGGTATACTGCACCATAAAGTGGGTCATCCCATGCTTAAGAGCTCATGACTGTAGGGCTGCTTTAAGTCTGAAGAACAAAAATAAAAATATATATAAAAAAAACCCTTAAAAATGTATTTTAATATGTCTGATAATAGAGCTAGGCTGTGGTAAGTTCTTAGGACTGAGTTAAAGGTGGTGATTATTTGTGTATGCCGGAAGAATTATTTTGCTGCAGCAGAGCTTGGTCTTGCAGAATGCTCAGGTAAAGGTTGAAGGTAGTGTTGGATTATCTGTTCTGGTTAAGTTATGCTTTGTCTAATGTTTTGAATTCTCAAGGGAAGGTTGGTTAGTATTGCTCGGGACGCGCAACAGTTCAAGTTTGGGGGTGTGATAACTCTCCAAAAGGGAGTTATTTAGGCCTTAGTATCGTATTATTTTGTGTGTCATTTTTTCTAAATAGGGTTGCTTTTAGATGATTATTATATGTTTTAACCCATTTGGAAGAATGGATGCTTTGGAAGTTATTTTGTGCAGAATATATTGCTGAGCGACTTAAGGGAGCAAAATCTGTGATCCAGCAAAGCAGGGAGCAAAACTGCCACATCACAGCTCGTTATCCATTTTAATGAACTGGAGTTAGTTAAGCTATTTTCGGATTTAAGAAGCAAGGAGATCCATCCACGTGTCCAGATTGACCTAATTTGAGCTTGTCTTCATTCTATAAAAGGGAAGAGTCGTTCAAGTCAAAGACATTCCATTCTTGGAGAAGAGATTATTTCTCATTGGGAGCCGAATAGAGGAGAAAGATTGGAGGCTTCAAGAAGACCATCGATTACGGATTTAACCAAGGGAATTAGTATTTTCTTGTAATTTCTTGTAATTATGGATGCACATACTCAGATTGTAGTGTGTGTTATCATGAGCTTTATGAACTAAATTTCATTAGGTGTTGGTTAGGAGTCATGTAATTGTCGTGCCTTATTCTCTATGCAATATATGTTGATTTGATGCATCTTGGTTATTTGTTGTGCTTATTTATATTTTGTGCCCGCCTGGCCAGCCGGTATGAATACCACTTCTTAGTTTCAGGGATGATTTGAGAAGTGTGTGGCATTTAATCACACTAGATCATTGTGTATTGGTGAACGCCAGTGACTGAGTTAGGGATAGCCAGTTGCCTAGTGCTTGATCGGTAGAGCGTCATTGGAGTTGAAACACATTCCAAAAAATCCAGAGTTCCAGGAGGATCCTGCTAATAAGACTGTAAGAGTTTTGCCTAATCAATAATATTGCTAGAGCATCTTTTAAAACAATTACTAAAATCCTGACCAATGCCTGTTTCTAATCTGTCTGTTCTATTTGTTTACTTTCTGTTCTGTCAATTCTTTTGCTTCAGCATCATATCAAAATCAATCATTTTTACCACTTTTGAAACCATTAAGAAGTTATACAAAATAGATAAAGTGAGAGCTATTCAGCCCCGTGGATTTGATAAATACTTATTACTTGCTGCGGATTGTGTATGCTTGCACAGTGTTCTAGAGTCAATTTTTACCTTATTTTTACTCACTCTGGAAACCCAACATCGACCCACCCTTCACAGAAGAAGTCATGAAAGCCGAGGTGCCCCAGAAGTTCAAGGTACCTACATTCAAACAGTATGATGGCAAGAAAGACTCCGTGCAGCATCTAAACGCCTACAAAAACTGGATGGACTTCCACGGTGTCTCAGACGCAATCAGGTGTCGTGCATTCTTTTTCACTCTGACAGGATCAGCCAAGCATTGGTTTGAAAGGTTGAAGAGAAGATCCATCAGCTCTTTCAAGGAATTAGCCCGAGCGTTCCTCGAACAGTTTATGGGAGCTAGAGAACATCGCAAGCCTCACATCAACCTCTTAACTGTCAAACAACAGCCAGGTGAGAGCTTGCGCGATTATATAACACGTTTTAATGAAGAAGCACTGCAGGTTGAGGGATACAGTGAGGGAGCAGCCCTAGTAGCCATCACAGCCGGATTGGAAGATGAGAGACTGCTCAATTCGATAGGTAAGAGTCAACCTCGAACCTATGCAGAGTTTGTTTCCCGGGCACATAAATACATGAGCGCAGAGGAATTTCTCAAGTCAAAGAAGTCGGAACGAGGACACAAGAGGTCTTCTTCATCTGACCACGACAGTAAGAAGGACAAAAAGCAGCGGACAGACGAAGGAGGCCGAGGCCGAGCAGACCATGGTCGAGGCCGACCAGACCGAGGAGACTACCTGAAGAAGTTTGAAAAGTACACCCCTACTTCAATCCCACAGGAGCAAATCTTGATGGAGATACGGAATACAAACCTTCTCAACGTGCCTAGAAAGCTGAAGTCAAATCCTGATAACAGAGACAAAAGCCAGTATTGTCTCTGCCATCGAGATCATGGACATTCAACTAGGAACTGCATTCAACTAAAGGACAAAATTGAAGCGTTGATTTGGAACGGATACCTGAAGGAGTTCACCACAAAGACCGAGGCTGACTAGAGATGGTCGAGGGTGACCAGAGATGACCCAGGCAAAGATGATGGTGGACCTCCTCTGGAAATCTGTTGAGGACCAAGACAGACTCTCCTATGGTCGAGGTCGAGGTTGAGCCCTACCACACTTCATGCTAGGGTCAAGGACGACATTCTGGAGAACACACTAAGCCTTAGTTTAGGGAATTCTAGTTTTCTTTTATTTGTTGCGCATTTAACATGTAATCAGAGCATTGTCGCTCATTTTACTTTTGGTAGGTAGGAGTAGACCTTTCCCGTTTGTTTTACCATTCAAAATTAAATGTAAACATTATCATTAATGTTAGGACCTAGATGTTCCATTTTCAAGGCTCAGAGTGTGTTTCAAGGAATGTATCAAGACAGTATGCGAGCCTAAGCTTACTGCTTAGTGCCCACGCCTACATGCGAGCCTAAGCTTTTCAGGTTAGTGCCCACGCACAACATGCGAGCCTAGGCTTTTCAGCTTAGTGCCCACGCTCAACTTGCGAGCCTAAGCTTGTCAGCTTAGTGCCCACGCTCAACATGCGAGCCTAAGCTTACTGCTTAGTGCCCACGCTCAACATGTGAGCCTAAGCTTTTCAGCTTAGTGCCCACGCACAACATGCGAGCCTAAGCTTTTCAGCTTAGTGCCCACGCTCAACATGCGAGCCTAAGCTTACTGCTTAGTACCCACGCTACAGCACACGAGCCTGGACTACCAAGTCTACCTCACCCCATCTGGCTTGAGCCCATGCACTTCATCTGAGCCAAGCTCACCTGCCCGAGGCCGAGGCTGAGCACAAACCCTAAAGGTATTCTTCTCTTACTCAACTATACTTTATGTTTTAATGAAGCTTTACTTGAGATTGGGGGCTACAAAGGGGATATGCACTCCCTATTAAACAAAAGACACATTAGCTTAGCATGTCTAACCAATGATTACATGTTCTAGCTTATTCTCTTATTATTTTCCTACAAGGACTAACGTATGAATACAGGGAGCTAAATATTAGGCTAACAGGAGCTTAAGGCTGAGGCCGACCCTAGCCTCTTCCCTAACTTTTCTCTTGCAGAAATTAACTTTTCGATGCAGGAGCTCAAAATCTTCAATAATATGTGTGGATATGTTGTGCTCGGCCTCATCCCGAGGCCAAGGCCGAGGCTAGGCTACGGACGAGACCCTCCGACAATTTTTCTAATCCCTCACCTTTCTCATTTCCATTTCACCTAACCTCTATTCAGGGAGCGTCTACTTTGTCTATTTCTATCCTATTTTTCAGGATGACAATAAAACTGCACAGAGGTCAGCACAAGGCAAAGATCACTACTCTTAAATCAGGCTTAAGGAGTTCGACCTATAGCAGTAAGTCGCACCTGAATCCCAATTCAAGAGTAGGGGCTTACTGTTATAGGTAATTTTGGACCACTCTGATGCACAAGGAGCTAACGAGGACAATCGGGCAGAGATAGAACCAGGAAACCGACCCAGAGGAAGACCAAACCAAAGGGTCGGGCCAACTTGGCCCGACCCATATGGTCGGCCTCGGCCTAAGGCCGAGGCAGACCATTCGGCCCGCGCAGTCGCCTCCGTTTGGTCCCTGCTGCCTCTGGCTGCCCCGATTCCGTCTGGTTTGTCCTGAAACACCTCCGAATTCCTAAAAGCCCTAGGAGCATGAGCAGGTATTTAAACCCCTCTTCATCACTGAAGATGGGATCCCGAACTCTATTCTCTACTCTCTCCTCTTGCTCTCTTGCACTCCTCTTTTCATTTTCTGACTTAAGCATCGGAGGCGGTGTGGCAAGCACCACACCGGTATGCAGGTTTTCTGTCTTGCAGGCCACGTCTTCCCCCTCTCATACAAATTTACCGTTGGTGGCACGTGAAGGTCAGGTGAGTTCTCCCTATCCAAATTTGACCATCAACAGGAGTTATAAATTTTATTTGATTACGATCTTCGACAAGTCTTCCGATCAGTCACCGAGGAGCAAATAAATTTGAGGGCCTTTCCATTCTCTCTGAAGGACAAAGGGAAAGATCGACTATATTTTATGGCATCTGAAACCATCATGGCGTGGGTAGAAATGAAAAACTTTTCTTGGAAAAGTTCTTTTCCATGAGTTGAGCCATAAATATCAGGAATTAGATCTACGACATCACCTAGATCTCCAGAGAGACTCTATACGAGTATTGGGAGCTAGCGTTTCAAACGTCTGTGTGTCAGTTTCCTCCACCATAAGATATGTGATCAACTCCTAATCCAGTACTTTTATGAGGGTTTCTTGTTAATGGATCGGAGTATGATCAATGTAGCAATCGGTGGTGCTCTAGTTAATAAAACGACAGCTAAGGTGTGGAAACTCATTTCTAGTATGGCTGAAAACTCACAAAAATTCAGGACAATAGCTCTTGCAAAAAGGACAATTTAACCTAGTTCTCCTGTGGGATTGATGAATCCCACAAAAAGTTGTAGTGAAAAGTTTAGCTGACAGTACTTTTCAAAATGCAGCAGGATAACCTTCAATTCATGAAGGCTATCAAGAAGTTATTCGATATGTTGAAGGAGCGGTGGACAATCTTACAAGGATAACCATTTTACCTTGTCCAGATATAGTGTACGACGATAACATCATGTTGTCTATTAGATAAACTTGAATATGTAGAGAAATTGTTACAGATCCATCATTTGAGAGGCACATCCTTATGAGCCCAATCTGAATGGGATCGAGCATGGAGAGCATAAAATTTGTTAAAACTAGTGGATAGACTGAATGGAGGAATAATCTCGCCAACCAAATGTTCGCTCAATGGAAAAATAAATTACTACTTGTTCAACTTCTTTTTTTGTTTTTGAAATGTATGTTGTAGAACAATCATGTGTCAACTTTGTATCCTAACGTCTTTTTTTTGTGTAAATAAATTTGAACACTCCCGAAACGCTTACTTACATATATATAGATAGTATGTATGTCAATTATGATAAATTTTGTACGTAGTTAATTATGTTATTTGAAATCTTAGTGCACATGGCAGTGACAGGTTTAAAATCCAGTAAGCATATATGAACACCTCATGAAGACAAGAAGTTAGTCAAACTAGTGTAGAGAAGTGGCTAGAGAGGTGATAAGGGAACATTTAGGCCTGGATATTTGGTATAGGTCGAGAAGTTAGTGAAAGAAAAAAAAAATCAAGATACGACATATGAGTTAGCCCAAACTTGGAGTCCAAAGTCAAAATTTGAAAGAAGAAATACACCATTATGGAATGACAGCCCATGACCTTATGATTTGGACCTCTTCATCTATCTATTTTTGTATTTTTTGTATGTCCTTTTGTGGACCAACTTATATCTTATTTGTCATTATGGATCTTTTTGTGTCATTAATGTATTGTTCCAACATATGACATTAATGATAATGACTGTTGCGATTATTGCAAATGATTTTATTGTACTTAAATTTTAAGTGACCACCAACGGAGAGAAGGAAAAAAAAAAGTTAACTACGTTTGAACAGTTTACTGAACAACAAAGGAAAAAAAGGTCTACCCAAACACAGGCTATACAAACTCAGGTTAAGCAACTCCCAGAGTACAGAAACCCAGGCTTCAATGTTGAACTTGCATGGGAGGGTTGTTTGAAGAGATGAGAATAAAGGTGGAAATGGGTAAGGGGTATGCATCCGCTTATTTGGAACAAGGTTTGTAACGTATTGAACATGAGAATAAGATATTCTCATGTCTCCCTTTCACACACGAATAAGGGTATTCCATTTCTTTTCAAAAGAGCTCCCTCCCCCTCCTCTTTGAACACATTGGTTTATTCCTTTATGTAATATTTTATTTTATAATATTAAAATTAGTTAATATACGTAAATTAAATTTATAATGGAAAAAATACACTTTTAGTCCCTGAGATTTGAGTTAGGTTACATTTAGATTCCTCAGTTTTCAAACTCAACAATTTTATCTCTGAGTTATGGAAAGGTGACGTGACATTTATTTTTATAAGAAAAATATTTTTATTATTTTATAATTTTTAATCAAAAAATAGTTTTATTTCTTTTTTTTATTCTTCTCTCTCTTCCTTCTCCCTCTTCTTTCCCCTTCCCCTTTCTCCTCTTCCCTCTTCTTTCTTTTTATTCCTTTCATTGCCGCTGTCCGCCATACCATTGTCCATTCCGCTATCCTTCTTTTTTTTTTTTTTCCTTTTTTTCTCTTTTCTTCCCTCTCTTTCCCTTCTTCTTCTCTTTCTCCTCTTCCCTTTTCTTCCTTTTTTTTTCTCTCTAATTAAAAAAAAGTGTATCAAAGGGGATTTCCCCTTAAGTATAATAGAGAAAGAGAGGAAGAATAAACAAAGAGGAGAAGAAGAAGATGAAAAAGGAGGAAGAAGAAAGAAATAAAATGAAAAAAAAAGGCTGACAGACAACAACGAGCGAGTGGCAGTGAGGTCTGACTGGCGAGGTATGGTGGTGATGGTGGTGGTGAAGAAGAAGAAAAAAAATGAAGATATATATATATATATATAGGGAAAAATACACTTTTGGTCCCTGAGGTTTGAGTTAAGTTACACTTTAGTCCCTGAGTTTTCAAACTCAACAATTTTACCCCTGAGGTTTGAGATAAGGAGCAATTTGGTCCCTGCCATCCAATTTACCGTTAAATACTAACAGAATGCTGACGTGGCAATACTATTTTAATTAAAAAATTAATTTTTAATTTTTTTAAATAAAAATACATTAAAATAATAAAAATATTATTATTTTATGATTTTTTTAATTCTTTTTCCCTTCTTTCTTCCCCTTCTTCTTTCTCTTCTCCCATTTCTTCTCTAACTTCTTCTTCCCCAACCTCTTCTTCTTCAACTCCGGTGGCCGGCGGCCACCGCCGTTCGCCGGCCGACTGCCGACAATTTTTTTCTCTCTCTCTTCTTTCTCTATTTTCTTCTCTCTTCTCCTCCATTTCTCCACCTTTTCTTTCTTTTTTTTTAATAACGAAGAGGGAAAGGCTGGCAACGGGAGGAGGGAGGCTCCCGTCGTCCACTGCCGCTCGCCTGAATCACTTTTTTTCCTCTTTTCCTCTTCTTCCCTTTCTCTTTTAAATTCATTTCTTCTTCCCTTCCCCCTTCTCCTTTCTCCCCATTTTCAAGTCTGAAGCCGGTGGTCATCATCGAGTTGGAATGGAGTTCATTGGTTGCGTTGGATCTGAACCTCGTGGTTGTAGATCTGCTAGTTCGCCGGTTCGTAGTGCTCGCAGTGCTTGTCGGGTTCGTGGATCTCGTGGTGCTCGCAGTGCTAGTCGGATTCGTGGATCTGAACCTCGTGGTTGCAGATCTGCTTGTTTGCGGTGGTTGTTCGTCGATTCATGGTTCTCGTCGGGTTCGTGGTTGCAGATCTGCTTAGTTTCGTGGTTGCGTCTCACATTCAATGTCTCCGACGCGGGTTAGATCTAAAGCAACAGAGATTTTCGAGCGTGCGTTAGATCTAAATTTTTTGGTGTTTCAGCGTGGGTTAGATCTAAAGCAGCA
This sequence comes from Luffa aegyptiaca, assembly GCA_017139565.1. Classification (NCBI taxonomy): domain Eukaryota; kingdom Viridiplantae; phylum Streptophyta; class Magnoliopsida; order Cucurbitales; family Cucurbitaceae; genus Luffa; species Luffa aegyptiaca. The sequence goes on along the minus strand of CM029405.1, from coordinate 20,328,162 downwards.
GGGGTTTTCGAGCGTTTTAGATCTGAGCGACGCCGCGCAGTTTTTTTCCCTTCCTTCAAATGCCCAGATCTGAACGGAACGCCCAAATCCCTCCTCCGTTTTGATTTTTTTTTAAATGAAAAAAACAGAAAGTTTGGAGAAGGAAGAAAAGATAAGAAGAAGAAAAGGAGAGAAAAAGGAGAATAAGAAAAAAAAAGAAAAAAAAGTGTCGCCGGCGACCGGCCGTTGGTGAGCGGCGGTTGCCGGCGGCCAGCCGGTGACTGGTTTGAAGATGCCCACTGCTCTGATGGAAGAGGGAAGAAATAAAAATGAAGAAATAAAAAAAGAAATAAGAAAGAGAATAAGAAAAAAGAAAAAAAGGAAAATAAATAAATAAATAATAAAATATTATTTTAAGTATTTTAATTTTAAAAATTCAAAAAGAATAATAAAAAAATACATGCCACGTCACCAATCTGTTAAGGATAACAGAAAATTTGACGGAGGGACTAAAAGTATAACGAAATCCAAACCTCAGGGGTAAAAATGTTGAGTTTGAAAACTCAGGGACCAAAGTGTAACTTAACCCAAACCTCAGGGACCGAAAGTGTATTTTTCCCATATATATATATATATATATATATAAATTTAGTATATTTTTATTTTTAAAATAAAAAAATGTCACGTCAGCTTATGTTAGGTATATTAACGAAAAAATGGACGGAGGGACCAAAATGCTACTAAACTCAAATTAAACCTCAGGAATTAAAATGTTGAGTTTGAAAACTTAAGGACTAAAATGAAACCTAACTCAAACCTCAGGGACCAAAAATGTATTTTTCTCATTTATAATCAATAAAATTACGAAAAAAATTAATATTAAGTTTTAATAAATTAGTTTGTTTAAATAAATTCTTATTTTTTAAAAAATAAAATGCAATGAAAAATTAGTCACTAAAACAACTCATGCATTAATTAATAATATATTTAGATAGTTAATTATAATTATGATTAATTTAGTATGAGGTTATTTTTATGGGTTGGTTGCATAGATGATGAATTGGACCAAATTAATAGAAAATATAGCAAACTGGCAAACTAATTGCATATATAGCACAATTAGTTGTAAAAGATCAAAAAGCCCATCAAAGTCCATTCAGCCTGAATATTTTTGTCAATCAATTGACACAGTTTTTAGCCTGCAAGCCCTAATCCCTTCCCTCGTTTCTGCATTTCAGTTGAGAAAATCAGTCAGTGTCATCGTTGTTTTTTCCCCCCAAAAAATCAGCTCTAATCAGCTCATCTCGTTTCTCTACTGATTTATGTTTTTTCAACATCTGATAGACTCCAATAATTTGAGTTTTTTTTAATATTATTAGAGATAGACTCCAATTATTGGAATCTATCAGTGACAGTTAGTGATAGATTGTTGACTTCAACAAACTTCGCTTCATAGCCAATTAAAAAACGTTGTAATCCTTTTTTTAGAAAATTGTTGATTGTCATTTAGACTTCAATTAATCAATCATTGATAGACTCCATAATTTGCAAAGCAGATTGAAGTTAATGGTCCAAGACTAGTTCGTTGGAAATCACAAAATCCTGAGGATTGGCAGAATATGAACAAGAAGATATTCTTGGCAAATGATATAAGTTACTTTTTATTTTTTTTTTTTTGTTTAATTTTCAATTTTTTTTTATACATGTGCAATTTCAAAAACTCAGATATCTATTTATCACTTATAGATTTTGATTAATCAGATTCTATCAGTGTTTATCACTGATAGATTCCAATTAATCAATGTCTATCAGTGTCTATCACTGAAAGATTTCAATCGATTAATTAGAGTCTATCAGCGATAGTGTAACAACCCAAATTGAAAAGAAAAAAAAGAAAAAAAAAGAAAGTGGGTTGGTTATTTTTTTTTTAGCCGGTCAAGAAGGGAAAAGGGGGGCTTCTTTTCCCCCCAAATTTTCAGGCAAAGGTGTTTTAAAAAAAAAAAAAAAAAAAAAAAGAGAAAGTTATTCTCTCCTCCCTGAATTCCCTCCCTCTCTCGTGCCCTCAACTCTCACAGCCTCTCTCTCTCGACTGCAGCAGCACGCGAGCCACCGCCTTCCGTCGCACATCGCCGTCGCGTCGAAGTGAATCGTCGCGAGTCGCCGGTGAGTTCTCCCTCTCAGATTTCTCTCTCTCTATCGGTCTCACTCTCTTTCTCCCTCTCTCGGTCTGCAGCGCGTCGCCGTCCTTCTCCGTTGCAGATCTGCACGCCGACGTCGCCGCTCACTACACGCTGCTATCGCCGCCCATCGCACGCCGTCGCCTTTTGCTGCGCCGCCACCATTAACAGTTACCCACGACCCCGCCACCACTGGTAAGCCTTTTTTCGTGCTCTCTCTCTTGTCTCCTTCTCCCTCTTCACGTTTTGGTGATTGGCACGACATAAAACAACTTTCTTCCTTAAATTTCAGCGACCTAGCAACGTTTTTGGGCTGTTTTTGGCATTTTTTTGTGAGCTTCAGCAGTGGGTAAGTGAATTAAGCTTGGTTTTGGTTGATTAAATTGATTTAGAGGAATACCCATTGAGTTTGGTTAATGATTTCGAGTTACCCATAGTGATAGAAGGTTGAATTTTCAAATTAAGGTTAAATTGGAAGCCCGGACAGCAAGCGTCGATCTCTTTTTGGTGAGTTTCGATCTCCTTATTTTAAGTTGGATCTAAAGAAAATTATGAGAATTTGATGCCTCTAATTTCTAGACCTCTCTTGTGATTTTTAGATTTGAGTTGCTTGTGACGTGAGCGGTGTCGCATTGAATTAGTTGGTTGGTGCTTAAATCAAGTATATTCTTCACTAGGTAAGTAACCTTACTACTTGGAAAGCCTTGGCTAGGCTAGGCTATTTATTATGAATTGTTACATGCTTTGAATAGAATAGAACAGGAGACATCGATTATGTATGGTTGAAATATGGAATGTTGGATATTGTGTGTTCTGGCGATACTAAATCTTCTGGTTATGCGTGTGTTCGTCTATATAGAATGCTCAGAATGTTTTGTGTTCGTCTATATAGAATATTTTGCTTGGGTAAACCTTGAATGCTTTGAATACTCTATGTTGGGTAAGATAGGATGTTCTATATGGTTGGGTTGTGGATGCGAGACCTGACTCACTTTGTTTTGTGGAAGTTCGGAGTCTATTCTATTGATCGGAAGTGTTGTGGAAGTTTGTAGTTGGGCAGTTTTGAATATAGAAGTGTATTCTCTTGTTTACAGGTGATAAGAAATTGGGTACAGCTATATGAAGGTGTACATATTACACATGCGGAAGCAATTGAAGATCGAAAGCACTTAAGACATTCAATTTTACTCCTAAAGCATGCATGTTCTAGAAAAGACAGAATAGAGAGTTTAGAAAACACCAACCTTTGTAGCTCACTTATGTTGAGCTCCTTGTGGTGTTTGCCTCTCCTATGCTCCTTGGACAACCTCTAGAGTCTTCCCTACTATACTCCGGGCCAAGAACGACTTGTGGGAGTCTATATAAGATAGGGAATGGGAAGGGAATGCTTGAAGCATCAAACAATGGAGAAGAATGAGAGATGAGAGAACTTTGAGTCCAAATTCCAGCAGCATAACATTAAGGAAATGGCTCTCTTATGTTTGAATATGATTCAAACTCCTTTTAAAGACATTCTCCATGCAAAGCCAAGCCTCAAGACACAAGACACATGGTGTATTTGCAAGCTCAAGTGGATTCTAGGTGTACATTACACAAGATATGCAACAATGCATGAGTGAGTTGTCTTTCCACTTTGAATGATCATGCATTAAGTGGATTTCCAACTAAATCCACTAAATTCAAATTGAAATCAAATTTCAAGCTGCAAATTACCCCCAATTTCAATTCTAAATTGAAATTGATTGCTTGGTAATTAATTTGAAAATTTTCAAATTAATTTTGATATGATTAATCTAATTAATCTTTGTTATCTTGTGCAATTCCATATTTATGATTCCTAATACATATATATAGTATTCAAAACACTTTTAAATACTTCATCTCTCATTTTCTAATTTAATTCATAATTAAATTATTGTGTCAAACACAATTTACGATAATACCCTTTTTCCCGATTTTGAACGATTCAAAGCTTCCTATCTTTTGTTCTAGGCTTAATTCCGATATGAGCTAGTAGGGGGACCTAATGGACCTATAGATCATGGGCTCCAACGATTCGAGGCTAACCGACTAATCTCATTGTCCAAGCTAGCCAACATTCGTTAACTATCGGGACACTCCACTATAGCCCGATAGTTGCACTCCCCTCACTATAGATATATTTCCGTCCACTTGATTTAACCATGATTAGTAAGTCGATCCTTCACAGGTTGTTCGTAGCTATAGCTAGGTCAATAAGCCGTTTTACCCCTATAGTACTTCTAGTTCCTTAAGTCCCACTGATCCTCTAATGAACAATTGGTTTATGGTCCAACCAATAAACCGAGTCCCTCTCGGGCCAATGAGAGGGCGGGATCCCTTTGTTCAAGCCCCGGAGTCAGCACTTAAGGGAACAACCTCTCTACTATCCCTTATTCGGGTAGGAGTGAATTCCTTCTTGCACGACTATGTCCCCAGCTATCTACCCGTTCCTATCCCTGAAATGGGAGGCTTATTGAGTCGGCGATACTGAGCCACTCTCACCTATGCAGATCTAAGGATAAGCCCGAATAAACAGGAGTTCATAGTTAGCTCAGGATTAAGACCGAGTTACCTAGGTCATCACATGAAATAGTCAGTCTCGTCAGTAAACGGTGTTATAAAGCGAGAGCGACTTATTTCTCGGTCCTGGTCTTATGCAAACTCATTGCATAGGACACCCCCACTCGCATGTCTCTACATGGACGATTTAGGATCACATCGTCTATACCATCTATAAAGTGGGCCGCGTCTCATAGTGTCTCCAGAATAAGGTACCCAACCCTATTCCTATACTATAGACCGTTTTGGCTATTACTCAAGCTTGATCCACTTTTATGTCTCTACATAAAGCTCAAGTGTTCATCCTATAGCCATGGATCTTAGTTTATTGGATTTGGGTTATATATGTGCAATTTAATTTATTCAGTAATGACTTTTACTGAATCAATCTCGATAACACCTTTATCGAATAAGTATATAATTCGTTTAACATTCATTATCTACGAGTTTTAGGGCACCAATCCCAACAATCTCCCACTTGAACTAAAACTCTAGTTTAGTGGGATGTACTATAATCTATAACAGCAGTGGATGAATAAATACTTGTATTAATAACGGAGTAAAAATACAATAAACTAGGGCATCTAAATACCCAGTATACTAAGGTATCGATATACCGGTTACAATTCTCCCACTTGACCTAGATTATTTCTCGTACATATCTCGCAGACCTAGACCTTCTAGATGACTCTCGAACACTTTAGCCGTGAGAGCCTTCGTGAATGGATCAGCAATGTTGTGCTCCGACGCTATCTTCGTGACGATCACGTCTCCTCGGTGCACAATCTCCCTAATGAGATGGTATTTCCTTTCGATGTGCTTGCCTCTCTTATGGCTGCGAGGTTCCTTTGAGTTTGCAACTGCGCCGCTATTATCACAATACAAGGTGATAGGCAGATGCATATTTGGAACGACTTCCAAGTCAGTTAGGAACTTCCTGAGCCATACGGCCTCTTTTGCTGCTTCGCAAGCGGCTACATATTCGGCCTCCATGGTCGAGTCTGCAATGCATCCTTGCTTGATGCTGCGCCATACTATTGCTCCTCGATTTAGAGTGAATACTGACCCCGATGTAGATTTCCTCGAATCTTTATCAGTTTGAAAGTCAGAATCAGTGTATCCTGTAAGGATCAAATCCTTCGAACCATACACGAGCATATAGTCCCTCGTTCTCCTTAGATATTTGAGGATACTTTTAACGGCTGTCCAATGATTAAATCCTGGATTGGATTGATATCTACTGACAATCCCTACTGCATAACAAATGTCAGGCCTTGTACACAACATGGCATACATTAGGCTACCTACTGCAGAGGCATAGGGAAAACGTCTCATGTCCTCAACTTCCTGAGGTGTCTGAGGACACTGTTCCTTAGACAAGTTAATTCCGTGCCTGAAAGGTAATAGTCCTTTCTTGGAATTTTGCATTTTATATCTAACCAACAATTTGTCGATATAAGACGCTTGAGACAGGGCTAGCGTTTTGTTCTTTCGGTTTCGAACAATTTGGATTCCTAGAACAAATTGTGCCTCACCCAAATCTTTCATTTGGAATTGAGTTGCTAGCCATAGTTTAATGTCAGTTAGATAACCTACATCATTCCCGATGAGTAGGATATCATCCACATACAGTACTAAGAAAGCTATAGAGCTGTTGATGATCCTTTTGTAAACACAAGGCTCATCAACGTTTTGTTCAAAGCCATAAGATTTGATCGCAGTATCAAATCTCATATTCCAGGATCTAGACGCTTGTTTTAATCCATAAATGGATCGTTTAAGCTTGCAAACTTTTTGCTCTTGATCCTGAGCTATGAACCCCTCTGGCTGAGACATGTAGATACTTTCTTCAAGATTACCGTTCAGAAAGGCAGTCTTGACATCCATTTGCCATATTTCATAATCGTAAAACGTGGCAATGGATAAAAGTATACGGATCGACTTTAACATGGCAACAGGGGAGAAGGTTTCTTCATAGTCAATCCCCTCCCGCTGGGTAAAACCCTTTGCCACAAGTCGTGCCTTAAAGGTCTGTACCTTTCCAGCAGCGTCTCGTTTTCTCTTGTAGATCCATTTGCACCCTATGGGTCTAACCCCTTCAGGTTGATCTACAAGATCCCATACTGAATTAAAATGCATGGACTCGATCTCTAAGTCCATGGCTTTAATCCACTCGTTCTTGTCAACGTCATCCATTGCCTGTTTAAAGGTTAATGGATCCTCGATCCCGTCATCAGGTATGACGACTGGAGTTTCAGTTAAACCCAAATAGCGATCAGGCTGTCTAACAACCCTCCCACTACGTCGAGGTCCTCTTATTTCTTGAGAAGGACGTGATTGACTCGAGGTGCCAGTATCATCAACAACTCTTGTTGATGTTTCTGTAGCTTCGTTAGATAGTTCACTTAAAACGACTTTACTACGTGGCTTGTGATCTCTGAGGTGGTCTTCTTCTAGGAATGTAGCAATTGTCGATACAAGTACTTTATTTTCCTCTGGATCGAAGAAGTATCCACCTCTCGTTTCTTTGGGATAGCCTATAAATAGGCAAAATCTAGAACGAGGCTCCAATTTCTTTGGGTTTGCTTCTAGCACGTATGCAGGACATCCCCAAATTCTGAAATGTCGTAAACTAGCTTTACGACCTTTCCAGAGCTCAAATGGTGTTTCAGAAACACTCTTTGAGGGAACTACGTTCAAGATATAAACTGCAGTCTCTACTGCATAACCCCAAAACGAGTTAGGCAACTGAGCATAACTCATCATCGAACGAACCATGTCCAACAAGGTTCTGTTTCTCCTTTCTGATACACCGTTTTGTTGAGGTGTACCAGGGGCTGAGAGTTGGGACGTAATTCCATGCTCTATCAAATAGTCTTGAAAACTTAAGTCCATATACTCTCCACCTCGATCAGATCGAAGTGTTTTTATCGTCTTACCTAATAGGTTCTCAACCTCGGCCTTATACTCCTTGAACTTTTCAAAAACTTCGGACTTATGATGCATCAGGTAGAGATAGCCATACCTCGAATAATCATCAATGAAACTGATGAAATATTCGTACCCTCCTCGAGCTCTAATGTTCATTGGTCCACAGAGGTCCGAATGAATGAGCTCTAAGGGCTCTTTGGCACGATAACCTTTTCCGGTAAAAGGTCGTTTTGTCATCTTGCCCTCAAGGCATGATTCACAAGGAGGCAACGAGTCGTCTTCTAACTTGTTTAGAAGTCCACTCTTGACCAATCTCCCAATCCTATTGAGATTGATATGGCCTAACCTCAAGTGCCAGAGATAGGTATCTTGAGAAACTCTTCGCTTTTTAGGTTGAGTCTCAGCGGTTTTAAACATCTCGTGATTTAAAATAGCTTTAGACTCAATTGGTCTCAAAACATATAATTTATTCTTCAAGTTTGCAGAGCAAACATCAATACCTCTTTTAGTTATGAACGCTTCATTAACAGAAAAAGAAATTGAGTAACCTTGTTCTAATAAACAAGATAAAGAAATCAAATTTCTTTTAATCTTCGGAACTATGTACACATTATCTAATATCATGTAGCGTTCCTTGGTGAAGAATAATTTTATGTCTCCCACTGCAATAGCCGAGATGACTTCTCCTGTTCCAACTTTAAGAGTCATCTCTCCAGCTATTAGCTGTTGCCAGGAACTCATTCCTTGAAATGAAGAACATACGTGATTAGTGGCACCTGAATCGAGTATCCAGGTAGAATCGTCGTTTTCCACTAAACACGTTTCCAAGACTAATAAATCACATTTAGAGTCGTGGATCATGTTTTTCTTGGCTACGCAGTTAGTTTGAGGACATTCCTCAGTTGAGACCAAACCTAAATTCTTTGCCACGTGTTTAGCGTTTAAGCAAGTATTCTTAGTCGAATGTACTAAACCGTTTAATTTGGCATTTGACAAAGCACATACGTTTTTCGACATATTGCTGAAACAAACAAATTAATCTCTATTAGAAACATGCACTAAACCCATTAATCACATTTATCCAATCAGATTTAGCAAAAGCAATCATCGACCCATATATACAATTGATTTATTTTGCAACGATACTTCAGGGGTTTAGAACAACCGCTACCGTAGGGCAGTCAGCTACTCCTCCTCTAAATCGAGACAATCTCGGCCAAATACTATTCCCAGAATAACTCTTACTCCAATAGTTATTAGCTAACGTTAATTTGGTCAAGACCATCTTGTAAGTGTTACCCATCATTTTCAGATTGCAGAGGGCGGCCCCAACAATGCCACCGTAGGGAAGAGCTAATGTTGGGAATGGCCCTAGGAAACCCTATCCATTTCTGGAGTTTGCGTTGTTCCGAATCCCATGCGCAAGCCCTCCGTAGGGTGATCGCTCCCAGGGCGACTCGCAGGCAGCGCATAGGAATCTCACGGTGCAACCTAATGATGGAGACCGCAGGATACGTTTGACACGTTTCCTTCTCCCACTTACTATGAACACTTTCCCCATTCACCTTGATATTAACCCATGCAAACACCATCCGTAGGGGGACGCTCCCAGGGCGCCTCGAGGCCAAGCATGGATCTCACGGTGTGAACTCAGGGGGACGTGAGAGTAGAAACTTAATATGAATATTTCGTTTCTATACTTTTCCCCCCACTAAAGTGTCGTAAAGTTTTAGGGTCTATTACTTAGGTAAATTCCGGCTAAATGAATCTATCTAAGTCTATGCCTTATTAAACAAGGTCTTTACACTAAATGTCTAGGTGAATTAAACTCTTTTAATAACCTAGTGACATTGCATGCTAGTAAGACTTTGGTTAATTCAACTCAGGTTCCGAACCATTTGCCGGGAGAGTTCCCTTATAACCAAGGTCTTATGTCCTACTTACTCAAATTTTAAAACTATTTAAAAAAAAAAATAAATAAATAAATAAGTAAGACATATTTCTAATCCTATTAGAAAACGCGATCTTAGATCTATTTCATTTTAAACCATTTAAAGAATGATAAGATCCTAAGATCCTATGTTAGCATGCAACTCTTTGTTATAGGTTTTATGGATTGTATTCATTAACTATTATAACTCTTATAACTTTTAATGAATTAACCCTATAACATGCTTTCTAATGGTGTTTAAAAGCATATAACAATCAATCATTCAAGTTATAAGAAAAGCACCATTTAGAAACAACCTATGTCTAGGTTTGTATAACGCTTTATACTACGATGTCTAGGTGATAACACTTTAAAACCTCACACCGCTCACGCATGCTCATAAAACTCGAGTTAACTTAACTCAAGAACCGACTCGATGCCCAGGTAGGAGGTGTTCCGTAAACCGTCAACTTAAATACCTCCAGCCTTAGACAGCATCTTGTCGGGTGAGTTCTCTCGTAACCATTGTTTTACAAGATATCGACCTAAACTATGCAAGTTGATCGAATCGTTGAAGGTTCATTAACCTAAGTGAGCATGCACTTAATCTTGTTATAGATTTTAGATTTCTATCTCTTTTTATAACAATTATAAAAACAATCCATAACAAGCCTAATTTGAGAATAACACTTATAATCAAACTAATGAAATTTCATGCTTCATGCTTGGTTAATTTTATCAATTAATAATTATAACTATTATAAGAATAATCAATTTTAATTAACCATTCAAGATTGAATCTCCCTAAATTAATACAACACTTATATTAATTAAACATAAAATTTCCCTCATGCATTTGAATTAATCAATAACACTTATTCAAATTAAACAAATGCATGAACATGCTTTCCTATGGTGGGATTTTAATCTATATGGCATGCTCATAATGCACATACAATCATTTAATTAAATCATACATTCACAATGCATAAAGAAATTAAATCAAGCTAAAATGGAATGGTTTGGCAATCTAAAAACAAACAATTAACTAATTATTACAATAATAATTAATACAAAATTGCTTGAATCAATCTCGAGCTTCACGAACCGACTCGAACCAACCCTTCATGGAGTGAACCGGTCTTCAAAAGTGTGTATAGGGGCTGAACCGGCTGCAAAAGAACCGAACCGGACTGGAAAAGAAGAAGGGAAAAAAAAACTGCTGCTGGAATTAAAAAAACAGCATGCTGGAATTTTCATTTTCTGTTGCGTCTTCTCCGGTTTTTCTTCGATTTTACAGCCTATATGGACTCTAATGACTCTATAAAAATTACAGACTATAGTACACACATTAACGCTCTTACATATCCGAGCAATTACAATTTCATGAAGGTTTGAATGCTCAAAAAATTGCCAAACCAGAACACTTCCATTTTAGCACAAAGAAAATTCAATTTCAAAATGGTACCCACCAAAGCAAAATTAAAACGAATTACGTGCTCTAATCATGCTCTGATACCAATTGAAGGTGTACATATTACACATGCGGAAGCAATTGAAGATCGAAAGCACTTAAGACATTCAATTTTACTCCTAAAGCATGCATGTTCTAGAAAAGACAGAATAGAGAGTTTAGAAAACACCAACCTTTGTAGCTCACTTATGTTGAGCTCCTTGTGGTGTTTGCCTCTCCTATGCTCCTTGGACAACCTCTAGAGTCTTCCCTACTATACTCCGGGCCAAGAACGACTTGTGGGAGTCTATATAAGATAGGGAATGGGAAGGGAATGCTTGAAGCATCAAACAATGGAGAAGAATGAGAGATGAGAGAACTTTGAGTCCAAATTCCAGCAGCATAACATTAAGGAAATGGCTCTCTTATGTTTGAATATGATTCAAACTCCTTTTAAAGACATTCTCCATGCAAAGCCAAGCCTCAAGACACAAGACACATGGTGTATTTGCAAGCTCAAGTGGATTCTAGGTGTACATTACACAAGACATGCAACAATGCATGAGTGAGTTGTCTTTCCACTTTGAATGATCATGCATTAAGTGGATTTCCAACTAAATCCACTAAATTCAAATTGAAATCAAATTTCAAGCTGCAAATTACCCCCAATTTCAATTCTAAATTGAAATTGATTGTTTGGTAATTAATTTGAAAATTTTCAAATTAATTTTGATATGATTAATCTAATTAATCTTTGTTATCTTGTGCAATTCCATATTTATGATTCCTAATACATATATATAGTATTCAAAACACTTTTAAATACTTCATCTCTCATTTTCTAATTTAATTCATAATTAAATTATTGTGTCAAACACAATTTACGATAATACCCTTTTTCCCGATTTTGAATGATTCAAAGCTTCCTATCTTTTGTTCTAGGCTTAATTCCGATATGAGCTAGTAGGGGGACCTAATGGACCTATAGATCATGGGCTCCAACGATTCGAGGCTAACCGACTAATCTCATTGTCCAAGCTAGCCAACATTCGTTAACTATCGGGACACTCCACTATAGCCCGATAGTTGCACTCCCCTCACTATAGATATATTTCCGTCCACTTGATTTAACCATGATTAGTAAGTCGATCCTTCACAGGTTGTTCGTAGCTATAGCTAGGTCAATAAGCCGTTTTACCCCTATAGTACTTCTAGTTCCTTAAGTCCCACTGATCCTCTAATGAACAATTGGTTTATGGTCCAACCAATAAACCGAGTCCCTCTCGGGCCAATGAGAGGGCGAGATCCCTTTGTTCAAGCCCCGGAGTCAGCACTTAAGGGAACAACCTCTCTACTATCCCTTATTCGGGTAGGAGTGAATTCCTTCTTGCACGACTATGTCCCCAGCTATCTACCCGTTCCTATCCCTGAAATGGGAGGCTTATTGAGTCGGCGATACTGAGCCACTCTCACCTATGCAGATCTAAGGATAAGCCCGAATAAACAGGAGTTCATAGTTAGCTCAGGATTAAGACCGAGTTACCTAGGTCATCACATGAAATAGTCAGTCTCGTCAGTAAACGGTGTTATAAAGCGAGAGCGACTTATTTCTCGGTCCTGGTCTTATGCAAACTCATTGCATAGGACACCCCCACTCGCATGTCTCTACATGGACGATTTAGGATCACATCGTCTATACCATCTATAAAGTGGGCCGCGTCTCATAGTGTCTCCAGAATAAGGTACCCAACCCTATTCCTATACTATAGACCGTTTTGGCTATTACTCAAGCTTGATCCACTTTTATGTCTCTACATAAAGCTCAAGTGTTCATCCTATAGCCATGGATCTTAGTTTATTGGATTTGGGTTATATATGTGCAATTTAATTTATTCAGTAATGACTTTTACTGAATCAATCTCGATAACACCTTTATCGAATAAGTATATAATTCGTTTAACATTCATTATCTACGAGTTTTAGGGCACCAATCCCAACACTATACATGTGTCGTTATGCTGCCGAATTTTCGGTAGCATTGCAGGGAATAACGAGGCTAAGTATCGTGATATCACTTGGATTACGATGTGCTAATATTGGTTGCTGGTTGTTTAAAATATGCTTATGCCTTTTCTACTCAGTGTTTTGGATGTTGGTTATGTTATCTATGCTTGAATGAGATGAATGGGATGATGGTTAAGTTGCAAGTTAACTTGCTAATAGGGGCCCCAATAGAAATGAGGATAGGTTGCTTACCCTAGTAGGGACCGTGGCAATTAAACACCTAGGATTGAGATGTTTATAGACTGAGATGAGGAGCTAAATGGGCGGGACTCGGCTTCGCAGACTAGGTGCCATCTACTATCTGTGGAAGTAAGGTCCCAACTAAAAACCCATGGACGCCCCACCAGTGAGTTGGTAGTTAGAGTGCTATACACACATAGGTGCCTTGATGGGTGAGACTTGGCTCCACTGACTGGGTGCCTTCTACCATCAGTAGGAGTAGAGATCTTCCACGATTCCCACTTGTGCACCTCCAGTGAGTTGGTAAGCATGCGACAGGTTGGTTAATTGTCCACGTGACCCATACGACATAATTAATGAAATGAAAAGAAATGAGATGACCATTAGGCCCTTAGCAGCAACTAACCACAAGCTATCCATGTAATGCATGTAAATCCCCTCCCAATAGTAGCGTTACTTACTGAGTATTTTTAATACTCATTCTTTTCAAAATGTTTCCTTTCAGGTACGAGCAAGGACATACAGAGCGTGTGACGGATTGCTGCTGACGAGCCATGGAAACACATATGACTATGACTTCCGCGTAGTCCAGTTTTCCTATTTATTTTGTTTCCTTTATTTCAGTTTTGTAAATGGTGTTTCTTAAGGTTTTAAATATGTCTTTGTGTTGTCCTTAGGAAACCTTGTTTTAGTGAAGTTTTTGCAAGTTTTCTTGTCTTACTTGGGATCCCAGGCCGAAAGGCTTCCTTTACTTTAAAATCTCAAATGTTTTGTATTAATGCTTATTTCAAAATAAGTTTTCTCCTAAAAGTAAGTAGGCTTGCATGAGGTAACGACCCTAGAAATTAGTCACGAGATGTTGGGTCGTTACAGATAGACACTGATAGACTTTGAATAATCAAAGTCTATCAATAGACTGATCGATTCTGATTAACTAGAGACTATCGTGTTGATAGACTGTGATAGACTTTGAATAATCAAAGTCTATTTGTAAAGTCTAATAGATTCTAATTAATCAGAGTCTATCAGTGATATACTCTGATAGATTGTGTCATATTTGTCATTCTTTTTTCATTATGCTATATTTGCAATTATAGAAATCTTATTTGTCACCCACTACAAGTTCCATTTTTAATAATTATAATGAACATAGTCATTGGTTAATTATGATCCATCAATTTTTAATTAGAGGCTCTTAGAAAAATTATATTGATTTTTTGGAATTAATTTTGATTTTTTTATTAATTAATGCAAGATTATTATATAAAATTCTACAAATTAATCTCATAAAACAAAAGTTAATATCACTTAATTCTATATAAATCTTATAGTATTTCTATGCAAAATCATAGTTATGTTTCATTTCCAACAATCTTACCATATGTTTTCTACCGATATTTAGTGAAACTTTAAACCAAATGGTCCTATGAGTAAATCAATATGTTTTCAAACTATTTATGGATGTTTTTATTTCTTATATAAAATGGAATAATGGGTGAGGGGAAAAAGAGATGGTGGATATCTCAACAAACAGCTCATAGGTTTTGGTGAGTAGCATAGTTTTTGTAGCTAAATGATAAAAGTTCCATCATTTTCACAACTTTTATGTTTTATAAGACAAATGATTGGAACAAATTCAAACCAATCCACTTAAATTATATGTTTATGTAGGACCTTATAACATGATTGGGTAGTGTGAATTCTTTCACCAAAATTCAAAAATTTGAGTTGACAAATTAACAACCAAATAATTTTAGGGAAAAAAACAAATTCCTAAAAAAGAATTAGTATTATAATCTTTAATTTAAATTTGAATAAGTATTCAATTTTTTTACAACTTGATAAGCTTTCGTTTTGAAAAATCATTAAGAGGAAATTCTTGTGTGTTTGAATAAATTATGAAATGGTATAAAATTAATGGGACTTCAAAAGAAAACGAGAACTACACTTTTGTTAAAATTGTCATGCATACTTTTTTTTTTTTCCTTTGAAAGTACTTGTAAAATTGCCCAAGTTTTTTTTTTTTTTTTTTTTTTTTGAGAAGAATTGCCCAAGTATTTGATTGGAAAGACTTTATTTGAGTGAGTGGCATTAACTAAGTTTGTTTTTTAAAATTCTTCCCAGATACACCTTCAGTCGGTAGTTTTTCGAAATGGGTAAATTGGTATGTCTATCAATTTTGTTTGGAAAAAAACTTGCATACCCGTACATAGGTCACCATTAAAATGTTTTTTTTTTTTTTAGAAGTCACCATTAAAATGTTGACATCTGACAACTAGGAGAGATAAATTTTTTTTCTCATTTTCTCCTTTCTTCTTTCTTAGTTGTCAAGATTTAATGTATGTAGCCAAGTTTTATTCGTTTATTTGTTTCTTTTAATTTTGAAAAAGAAAATCTAACTCTAAAAGTATCTGTCCTTGACCTTTTAACTAATCTACTACATATATAAAATATAAAATTTTAAAAATGTTAAATTGGAAATTGGAAACTTTTTAAAAGTTACATGTTAACCTAAATTGAATATAAACATACAGTCCAGTTCCAAAATAAAGGTTCATTATTATATAGAATAGAAGTTCAGAAAACGCATATTATTAGGACTGCAAAAGAAATTGAGGGCCAGAAATGGGCTTTCCATTAAAATGGTACAAAAAATTGTACTAAGCTTTGGAGGGGTGCGCCAGGCCCAAGCAGTAGTGTAACACAAGGGCGACGCACGCCCCCGCAGCATGACCCACATATCAGATATTAAACTGATAAGAACAGATACTACACTTATCTTAGCCAAAAGGCCGAGAAAGGTATGATTTGTTTAGAACTCTACCGCTGCTTTTATACACACGTTTCTTGTTGCTGTATTTTTGTCAGCTGTGACCTTCAAACTCTCTTTCCTTGGTCCAGGTTTTATACTCTTTACTCAATAACATTTGTGCATATTTCCTTTCTAAGTTCATTAGTACTACACCTATATTCCTAACATTGGTCCATTAACATAAATAATTAAGATTCCATTATATTGATAACTATTTGGTTTTTTGTTATTAAAAATTATTGTTTCTTCCAATCTTCTTATCATGGTTTTCGTCTTTGTTAAGAACACATTTGAGTTTCTAGCCAAATTTCTAAAACAAAAAACAAGTTTGTGTAAAACTAAGGCCCCGTTTGATAACCATTTGGTTTTTGGTTTTTGGTTTTTGAAAATTAAACTTATACACACATACTTCCACCTATAAATTACTTATCAATCTTCTACCTTGTTTTCAAAAACCAAGTCCAATTTTGGAAACAAAAAAAGTAGTTTTCAAAAACTTGTTTTTGTTTTTAAAATTTTCCTAGGAGTTCAAATGCAACCTTAACTAGGATGAAAACCATGGTAGGAAATTTAGGAGAAAACAAGCATAATTTTCAAAAACGCCAAATAGTTTTTTATTAAAAAAAAAGAACCAAATAGTTTTTAGTTTTCAATATTTTTTTTGGTTTTTGAAAATATGGAAAAAAAGATAGATAACAAACCAAAGAAACTTATAAGAGGAAATATTACGTTTAACTTTCAAAAACCAAATAGTTATGAAACGGAGTTTAAAATATTATATTTGAAACAAAATTGAAACTTGAATAGCATATTGGTAGACATTTTTAAAGTGTAGAAACCTATTAGATGCAAGATTGATAATTTAAGATCATTTCTAACCCTTTTTAAAGTTGACTTATTGACACAACTCTCAACAGTAGTAATATTTAATGATTTTAGAACAAAAATTGAAAGGAATATATTTTCAAAATAGATTTTTTTAATTTTATTATTATTTTTTTTTCTTCCACGTTTCAAGTCCCGATATGTGAATTCATCAACCTCCATCTAGATGAATTCATGGAAAGTTAGAAGCCCTTTCTGTTTTGGTTACCTCTTCCAATAGGGAAGAGGAAGAGGGCTTTTGGAGTGGAGTGTTAGTCCCCCGTATTGTATTAAAAGCCTCTTAAAAGTGGTTGGTGTAACTGTTTTTCTATCTCTTTAATGAAGTTTATATCCTTCAAAGAAAAAAAATAAATAAATAAAATAATGCACCACGCATAGACATCTTCTCGACATTGCTTTTAAACCAAAAGATCAAGTTGGCAAGGTTTCAAATATCTTCTCTTTTAAATTTTATGATCATATAAGTGTACACATTTACCACCATTTGTAGGTAAGAGATTTTTCTTGATTTTCATATTTTCTTTTTAATTAAAAGATCTCATCATCAGTGGCGGAACCAGAACTCGAGTGTAGGGGGCACAAATTCATATTAGATTAAATTTATAATTTTAGTCCGTGAAATTTTAGATTTGGGTCTATATAGTCTCTAAACTTTAAAAAATGTCTAATGGGTCCCTGAATTTTTTTTAAAAAAATTGTCTAATATTGATATCTAAAGTTTCAATTATATATCAAATAGGTCTTTGGCATATTCAAAATGTTCATAAATCCAATATTCTATTAGACATAAAGTTTAATTTTGTGTCTAATAAGTTCTCAATTTATGCGATTTTTTAAAATTAATGTATATATTGGTTACAAAATTGAAAATTCAAAGTCCAAATAGATGCAAAATTAAATTTATGTCTAATAGAGCAATTAATTTAATTCTTTTTAAATATGTTTAAAACTTGTTAATTACAGAATTGAAAGTTCATGGATCTATTAGATATTTTTAAAGTTTAAGGACTCATTAGACATAAAATTTAAGACCTATTAAACACAAGTTATAAAATCCAGGGACTAAACTTAAAATTTAACTTTCATATAAACATAATTTTAAATGTGTTGATATTTATAGTTAGATTAGGTAATATTAATTACAAAATTAACCATCATAGAATTATCCACACCTAAATATATAAGTAAAGAATGAAACTTAAAATAATATTTAAGATTTTTAAAATAAAATCAAGTTTGTGATGCAATTAGTTTTTTTTTAAATGATTTACTGAAGATTAATATATATTTGTATATATATGTGTAAAATTAAGAAATAAAATAATTGTAACAAGTTTCAACTTGTTATAGGCAATTTTGGACCACCCGACGCACAAGGAGCTGACGAGGACGTCCGGGCGAAAATAGGGCTGGGAGACCGACCCAGAGGAAGAACCGACCAAAGGCCCGGGCCAACTTGGCCCGACCCATATGATCGGCCGAGGCCGACCATTCGGCCCGCTTGCGCGGGCCGAGCTCGGTCACCTCCTCTCGATCCCTAATGCTTCTAGCCGCCCCGGTTTCGCCTGGTTTGTCCCGAAACGCCTCCGAATTCCTAAAAACCCTAGGAGCACGAGCAGGTATTTATACCCCTCTTCGTCACTGAAGAAGGGGACCCGAACTCTATTCTCTACTCTCTTTCTCTTGCTCTCTAGCTCTCCTTTCCGTTTTCTGACTTAAGCATCGGAGGCGGTGTGGCTAGCACCACACCGGTGTGCAGGTTTACTCTTTCGCAGGCCACGTCTTCCCCCTCATCTACAAATTTACCGTTGGTGGCACGTGAAGGTCAGATGAGTTTCCTCTGACCAAAATCGACCATCAACACAACTTATTAAAGTTAAAATAATATATAAATATATTGCAAATTTTAAAATTTGAAAATTAAAATAGCAAAGGTAAAGAAAAAAAAATAAACTTTGCGCTCAATATGGCCTGAACGCTGAATCGGACAAGCAAAGTAAGGGAATCTATGCCCCCTCTGGGCAACGAACCAACTACTCAATTTTGTAAATTTCATGGAAAAACATATACATATATATATGACTTATAAATTCAGGGGCCACATGTCCCTCCTGACCCCTACATAAATTGTAACGACCCACCTTCTCATGACAAATTCCTAGGGCCATTACCACATACATTTCATTTTTTTTCTTCTAAGAACAACGATGAAATGACATTTAAAGTAAAACATGCTTAGAAAATACATGAAACTTTTCAGCCTGGGATCCCAGTTAAAACAGAACAAGAAGAAATTTTAGCCATTCAAACAAAAGACTTTAAGCGGAATAAATCTTAAAAACATCACATAACAAGTTCCAAAAGAAGGAATTTTGAAAGCATAAAATGCGGAAGTCTATCCTAAGGAAATCCATGGCTCGTCAGCAGCAGTCCGCCACGCGCTCCATATGTCATTGCTTGTACCTGAAAGGAAACATTTTGAAAAGAATGAGTATTAAAAATACTCAGTAAGTAACACTACTATTGGGAGGAGATTTACAAGCATTACATGGATATTTGGGGGTTAGTTGCTATTAAAGGGCCTAATAGTCATTCCATTTCGTTTCATTTCATTTCACTTCAGTTCATTTCATTTCAGTTCATTTCATTTATCAAGACGTACGGGTCACGTGGACAATTAACCAGCCTGTCACATGCTTACCAACTCACTGGAGGTACATAAGTGGGAATCGCGAGAGATCTCTACTTCCACTGATGGTAGAAGGCACCCAGTCAGTGAAGCCAAGTCTCACCCATCAAGGCACCTATGTGTGCATAGCACTATAACTACCAACTCACTGGTGGGGCGTCCATGGGTTTGTAGTCGGAACTTTACTCCCACAGATAGTAGATGGCACCTAGTCTGCGAAGCCGAGTCCCGCCCATTTAGCTCCTCATCTCAGTCTATAAACATTTCAGTCCTAGGTGTTTAATTGCCACGGTCCCTACTGGAATAAGTAACCTATCCTCATTTCGTGTTAGGGCCCCTGCTAACAGAGTCTGATTTAGCTTGCAACCTACCCATCAAGTTTCTTTCCCATAAAGGTCTCTGAAGGGCTAATTTCACATGCTTTAACTACCTCGCCTTTTGTCTCATTCACGCGTAATTATCGAACCAACATCCAAAACACTAAGTAGAAAAGGCGCATATTTTAAACGACCAGCAACCAATATTAGCACATCGTAATCCAAGTGATAGCACGACAGTTAGCCTCGTTATTCCCTGTAATGCTACCGAAAATTCGGCAGCATAACGACATACGTATAGTTGTTCCCAAATTTCTTATCACCTGTAACCAAGAGAATACACTTCCATATTCAAAACTGCCCAACTACAAACTTCCATAACACTTCTGAACAATAGAAAAGACTCTGAACTTCCACAAAACAAAGCGAGTCCGGTCTCGCATCCACAACCCAACTACATAGAACATCCTATCTTACCCAACATAGAGCATTCAGAGCATTCAAGGTTTACCCAAGCAGAATATTCTATACTTACCAACACAAAACATCCAGAGCATTCAATATAGACGAACACACTCATAACCAGAAGATTTAATATCGCCAAAACACACAATATCCAACATTCCATATTCCATCCATACATAAACGATGTCTCATGTTCTGTACTATTCAAAGCATGTAACTATTCATAATAAATAGCCTAGCCTAGCCAAGGCTTTCCAAGTAGTAAGGTTACTTACATAGTGAAGAATATACTTGATTTAAGCACCCACCAACTAATTCAATGCGACACCGCTCACGCCACAAGCAACTCAAATCTAAAAAAAATCACAAGAAAGGTCTAAAAATTAGGGGCATCAAATTCTCATAATTTTCTTTAGATCCAACTTAAAATGAGGAGGCCAAGACTCACTAAAAGAGATCGACGCTTGCTGTCCGGGCTTCCAATTTCACCTTAATTCTAAAATTCGGTCTCTTATCACTATGGGTACCTCGAAATCATTAACCAAACTCAATGGGTATTTTTCTAAATCGCTTTAATCAACCAAAAATAGACTTAATTCACTTACCCACTGCTGAAGCTCGCTGGAAAATGCTAAAAACGACCCAAAAACGTTGCTGTCCGCACCACTTGCACAACGCGGCGACGGCGATAGCAGAGCAGATGGCGGCGAGCGTGAATGGAGGGCGGCGTGATCGGGTCTGAAGACAGCAGCGACGTGTGGCTGTTTGGTTGCAAAGGAACTCACGACAGCGACAATGTGAGGTAAGCGGCAACAGCCGCGTGGGGATCTGCAGTAGAGGGCAGCGGCGCGTGGAGACGGCGAACGGAGAGAGAGAGAAACGGGTTAGAGAGAGAGAGACGAAAACGAGAAAGATAGAGAGAGAGAGAGAGAGACCTTACCGTCGGCGAGTGGCGGCGGCGTGGCGAACGGCAGAGGCGGAGGCGCGACGGTCGGTGGCGGTGAGCTTAAGGCGGCGGCGAGCTGAAGGCTGAGGGGGAGAGAGGGAGAGTGCCGAGAGGGAGAGGGAGAACGTGAGAGGGAGAGAGATTGCCCCTTTTTTTTTTTTTGTCTTTAACGAAATTTTGGGGGGAAAAAGTCCCCCCATTTCCCTCTTTTTTTTTTTTATTTGGGTTGTTACATCATACTAACCTTAAAAGAACTTTCGTCCTTGAAAGTTGCTAGTCCTGAAACATGTTTTGGTACTAGCCCCCATTTCACCTTCTCTTTCTCAAGCCACTTCTTTAGTCCTTTAATTCCGTTATAATACTTTTACCAAACCGAGTATTTGATTCCTTTACACATTGGAAGGGTTCTCACTACACTTTCTTAACAATGACACATGAACCATGCAACGTCCTAAAAAAAAAAAATTTGGCAGCACAACGACGTAACTTCAACAACTACGAAATTTTATTTTGCACCTGATCCACAAGATTAACACACTTCTATAACCAGAACAATCCATACAACAATTTTCCACATCACTTGAGAGCAACATCACATACCCAAACTTACAAATAACAAGAATGAGTCAGACCTCGCATCAAGCATAACCTGATTAAGTCAATAAGGCCACAACACCTAAGAGAAAGGCATTGTACTTATTACACATTCAAGAGCATCTCAAGGTACATGACAAGACCAAACCTCAATGCAAAAACTCGATCGTAACATAGTCGCCAAAACTACCACAAATTTCTGCCCAACATCAAATAGTAGATTCACATAATGAAATGCTTTAGCCCGCCAAAGACCACATTAACTCAACTATTTAATAATAATAAATAAATAAATAAAAACAACTACTAGCTAATGATCTCCTCCTGAGGCCCGTTTTTCCTCACCACCAAACATTAGGAAAACTTAATTCACTTACAACATTGATGTTTGGGAGGGACTCAAACCTCTATCCTCTTAGTCAAAGATACTTTTCAATTACTGCAAAGCTACTCTGACTTCCACATGATGGGTGGCCTTACAAAGGGCAAAATGTGCAATCTTTGTTAGACGGTAAACAATTATCCAAATTGTTATATAACATTCCATTGACCTTGGTAGCCCTTTAGTGAAGTTCACAACATTTTCATTTTAAACTCTTATGCATCTTGGTACTACCAAAATTACTAAGAAAGGTGCCTTGTGAGTTTTCTAACGACTCTTTCTTGAAAGGATAATCTGTTGGACCACATAGTTTCCCTTGGTGCAACGAGACTAAAACATGAGTGCGAGTAAAACCTTCTTAACCTACCTCACTAAGGTAGTAACCATTCTAAACCCTCTTGTTGAACATAAACAAGTTGCTTTTTCTCAAACTAGACACCATTGAAAGTTGAGAGCCAATCATGTTAGCACGCCTCCCGCTGACAACTCGATTTCTGGACGATCAAGCTCCCTTAGTAATGTACCATGAGATGACACCAAGGACATCATACTTACTGTTCTCCTACTAGTGCATCAATCACTGCATTCTCCTTGTTAGGATGCTATTTGGTCTCACAATCACAAGCCTTTACCAATTCCAACCATCTTCTTTGTCTTATGTTGAGCCCTTCCTATGCGAGGAAGTGCTTCATATTCCTATGAAAACTCTTTTTTGCATTTTCACTTGGTGATTTCTGTGAGTCCACTGGGTCAGACTGGAAACGTTTTGAGCAAACTTCCCACAGTAACCTGCTAGACTAAAGGAACTACAAATCTCTGCCACTATGTCAAGTCTAGGCCAACTGCAAACTACTTCCACTTTTAAAAGGTCCACTATGTTTGGAACAGAGAACTTACGAACCCGGCCACCTATTTCATTTGACGTTCCGGGGCGGGGGCCCAATTATACAACACCACATTCTCCAAAAATTGAGAAACAATAGGAGATATAATAAGAGAAAGATTTATTCAAGAGAAAAACTTATCAGTTACACGCAATCACAACTAGACGAAAGTTGCCCCTTTTCCATGGGGATTTACCCATCACAATATTACCCTTAGCAACTGCATGCTTGCGAAAAGAAAATTTGTCCAGTCAAAACTCATACTTAGAAAATTTGGCATATAACTCACTACTTCTCAAGGTCATACTTAGAAAATTTGGCATATAAACTTGCCGAAGATACAACTCATGTTGCTCCTTAGGCTTGACATAAACCAAATATGCTATCTGTAAACACTTTGATGAGCAAGTCTAGAAAACTCTTGAAAACCTGATTCATGAGATCCATGATAGTTGCAAGGGTATTCATGAGTCCATAAGGCATCACAAAAAAAACCCATAATGGTTGTACTTGGTTATGGAGGTGGCCTTTGGAGATATTAACCTCCTCGATGCACAATTGATGGTATTCCAAATATAAACTTGCCTTTTAGGATACTTTCGCTCCATGAAGTTGGTCAAAAGATTATTCATGTGAGGAGAAAATACTTGTTCATTACTGTCATTTATTAAACTCTTGTCAATCGAAGCATAGCCACAATGGATCCATCTTCCTTCTTATGAACAAAACTATTCACCCCCGGCGAAATACTAGGTCCTATGAAATCTTTTTCTTGTCATTCCTATGTTTGTGATTTGGACATCTTCAACCCTAATGAGGCTGCTATGCATGAAGTTTTAGGAATGAGAGTTGTTCCCAACTCGAACTCTTTGATGAGGTCTACGTCTGATGCCGATGGTAAGCTTGGAAGGTCCAACCCCCTTTATCTTATACCAGCAAATCTCTTCCATTCATTTCAAGCTGACTTCATTAGTTTCTTGTACTAATTTGGTTCCAAAGTCAAAATCTCTCAAACTTCGACAGCACACCCGACAATCTACCTGTTCACTAGTAAAGCTTCAAATTTCCCTTTCAATAGTTCTTTGGCAACCATTGTTAACAATCTGCACCAACTAAAAGTTCCCCCCAGCTCCGAATTAAGATAGACGCTTGACAAAGAACTCTTCCATTATCTAGTTTGTTCTGACTCAATTCCCCCCCCCTTTTTTTTAAGGAAAATTCTCAACCTAAAGTTGAGTTTCATAGCCAACGTCTCTTATACAATTGCTTTCAATTAAAACATACAAGGGTTCGAACTTTCTAATAGTAACAAGATTCTTGCACCCATTTTAAGGACTTCTAAACACAAACCACTTAATAGAAATCAAGCCATACCCATGATCTTGGAGTCTGGACATTTTAATTTCTTTTGGTCTCCCAAGATAACAAAACTTTTCCATACTACTTTTCCTTTTCTCAAATATATATATAGTCATCAAGCTTATGATGTCGTCCTTCACTTTTCGAGTGAGAAATAACTTCAACACCAAAAAGCATGTCTCCACTTATAATATTCTCATAGATCTTTCATTTGGAGTTCTAAAATGAACCTATGGGGAGATTTTGCTTAATTACGTGGCCTTGTTTTTAAACCTCGAGAATTTTCTCTTGGTCTTATTGAATTGGGGCCTCTTCTTCATAACAACGGAATGAATCATATCAAAGCTGCTCAAAATATTTGGAGAAGTAACTTTTCGGTTCAAACCCAGAACCCACATTTTTTTTTTCCATTTTGAAACTCATGTTCTTTTTTTTTTTTCAAGCAATTTAACTTTCTTTGTCGACCACACCAACAAAGCTAGGCAACCTAAAAGAATTCCTCATATTATCATTCATACAACGCCTCTTCACTTTTCATTCTTTTAGGAGTGTCTCATAAAAATCCAAAAATATCTTACAAGTTCGCCCAAACATTGAACTCCGCAAGAGTAGTCATGATGTATTGCTCCTTTCAAGGTTTTACTCAAGAGACACCATCTTTGATATTTCGTGACCTTTGAAAAACATTACTCCCTTAAGATTTTCTTTTCTTTCCTTGTCCATACGGACTACTTTAATCTCACACTTAAGCATATACCTCATGATGGTAAAGCTTTCTCTAAGCCCTAAAAACTTTCATTTCCACAAGAATACATAACAACAAGCATTTAACAAAGCATCACATTCATAAATCCATTCATGTATCTTCCCCCCCCCCCCCCCCTTTTTTTTTTTCCTTTCCTCACATAACATAAACATTGACATACCTGGCGGTGACCGAATGCTTGCTGATGAGCCATGGACATACTTAAGGTTTACGATGTAAACCAGTCTACAGAACCTATAACCTAGAGCTCTGATACCAACTGTAACGACCCACCTTCTCATGACAAATTCCTAGGGCCATTACCACAAACATTTCATTTTTTTTCTTCTAAGAACAACGATGAAATGACATTTAAAGTAAAACATGCTTAGAAAATACGTGAAACTTTTCAGCCTGGGATCCCAGTTAAAACAGAACAAGAAGAAATTTTAGCCATTCAAACAAAAGACTTTAAGCGGAATAAATCTTAAAAACATCACATAACAAGTTCCAAAAGAAGGAATTTTGAAAGCATAAAATGCGGAAGTCTATCCTAAGGAAATCCATGGCTCGTCAGCAGCAGTCCGCCACGCGCTCCATATGTCATTGCTTGTACCTGAAAGGAAACATTTTGAAAAGAATGAGTATTAAAAATACTCAGTAAGTAACACTACTATTGGGAGGAGATTTACAAGCATTACATGGATATTTGGGGGTTAGTTGCTATTAAAGGGCCTAATAGTCATTCCATTTCGTTTCATTTCATTTCACTTCAGTTCATTTCATTTCAGTTCATTTCATTTATCAAGACGTACGGGTCACGTGGACAATTAACCAGCCTGTCACATGCTTACCAACTCACTGGAGGTACACAAGTGGGAATCGCGAGAGATCTCTACTTCCACTGATGGTAGAAGGCACCCAGTCAGTGAAGCCAAGTCTCACCCATCAAGGCACCTATGTGTGCATAGCACTATAACTACCAACTCACTGGTGGGGCGTCCATGGGTTTGTAGTCGGAACTTTACTCCCACAGATAGTAGATGGCACCTAGTCTGCGAAGCCGAGTCCCGCCCATTTAGCTCCTCATCTCAGTCTATAAACATTTCAGTCCTAGGTGTTTAATTGCCACGGTCCTTACTGGAATAAGTAACCTATCCTCATTTCGTGTTAGGGCCCCTGCTAACAGAGTCTGATTTAGCTTGCAACCTACCCATCAAGTTTCTTTCCCATAAAGGTCTCTGAAGGGCTAATTTCACATGCTTTAACTACCTCGCCTTTTGTCTCATTCACGCGTAATTATCGAACCAACATCCAAAACACTAAGTAGAAAAGGCGCATATATTAAACGACCAGCAACCAATATTAGCACATCGTAATCCAAGTGATAGCACGACAGTTAGCCTCGTTATTCCCTGTAATGCTACCGAAAATTCGGCAGCATAACGACATACGTATAGTTGTTCCCAAATTTCTTATCACCTGTAACCAAGAGAATACACTTCCATATTCAAAACTGCCCAACTACAAACTTCCATAACACTTCTGAACAATAGAAAAGACTCTGAACTTCCACAAAACAAAGCGAGTCCGGTCTCGCATCCACAACCCAACTACATAGAACATCCTATCTTACCCAACATAGAGCATTCAGAGCATTCAAGGTTTACCCAAGCAGAATATTCTATACTTACCAACACAAAACATCCAGAGCATTCAATATAGACGAACACACTCATAACCAGAAGATTTAATATCGCCAGTGTAGACATCGTATTTGGTCCGGCTTGATTTTCAGTAATAATGTTTGAAGTTTTCCAATATTTGGTGGTCAATTTGTTTTTTCTTGTATGTCAACAAGAGCATAGCTCAATTGGCATAAGGTTGTATTGATAATCACAAGGTCTGTGGTTCAAACCCCCTTTTTCACATATTTTTATCAAAAATTCGTTTTTTTTTTTAATTTTTTTTTAAATTTTTATTTTTTAAATTTTTATATTTTTTTTGGTCTTCCCCATTCCTATTCAAGGGGAAACTTACCTATTCAAAAGCTTTTCCATGGCTCTCATTTTTTTATTTTTTCCACCATTTTCTCATCCATCCTCCCCCTAATTTAGTAACCCTTCAAGTATAAAAAGGGGGGAGATGGAGGATGAAAAGGACAAGAAGAAGGAGAAGAAGTTTAGAGTGAAAGTGAGCTTGAGAGAGTTTAGGCATTTGAGCAAGAGTTTAGTTTAGAGAGTTTTTAGAAGAATTTCTTTTGAGGGAGAAAGGAGAAGAAGAAGATTTGAGCATAAGCCTAGTTGAGAGAGTTGTTTAGGAAGTGAGCTTAGCTTAGAGAGTGATAGAAAAAGAGAAAAGAAAGTGGAAGAGGAAACAAGGAAAAGAGAGGGGGAGGAAGGAGTACACGGGGAGAGAAAACATTGGGTAAGAAAGAAGGAAAAAAGAAGAAAGAGAAAGGTAAAAAAGGTGGGGTTTTGTTTTTCTATTTCTTTTGTTGTTTTTGTTTTGTTATTATTATTATTATTATTATTATTATTATCATCATGATTATCATTTTTAATTTCTCTCTCCTTTTAGTTCACTTTTGCACTTTGCCAACTTCATTTTTTTAACTTTCTAATTTATTTTTTTTCTCTCTCTTTCATTCTCCAAATTGCTTTAATCTAATCTTTAATTCTGCTTGGTTAATTTCAATTATTGTTATTGTTTTGATTTTCTTTTGAAAGGGATTATGGGAACTGAGTAATGTGTCTTCGTGGAGTTCAACTCCCGTGTAGGCGTATGAAAATTCTCATTTTCCCTTTTAAAAAATTTTACTCTTTGAATAATTTTCTTCTTTTACATCTATTTTTTTTAAAAAAATAAATTATTTTTAATAAACATAATCATGTACACCCATGTTTCCTTTAATTAAAAGGGAAATTAGGCATGATTTATATGAAATTGGATATCCAACTCATAATGTTTAATCCTTACTTTATTTCAAAGTTAAGGTAAAAACGAATGAGACATCTTGTGTTCACTATTGCATTTTGGGTTTTTATTTTCATATTTATCATTTTTTAAAGAAAATAAAAATGAAGGAATGTTTTTATTCACTTAATTGGACGATTTAAGATAATGTGGTAATCGTTTTTTAAAAAAAAACGGGTGTTGTAGGGTGCTAATACCTTCCTTACACTCAAACGACTCCCGAACCTAATTTCTGGTTTTCTAAGACTGGTTTTTTTTTTAAAGGTGACCAATCACACCCTCGATGATTGGTGGCGACTCCAATTTTCTCTTAAAAACCCAAGAAAGGATGTCGGCCGCTCCGCGTCGCGATGACGTTGCGACAGCTTGGCGACTCCACTGGGGACTTTTGAGGGTCAAGCCATGAATATCTTTATTGTCCTTTAAATTGAATTTTTCTTTAGGTCCCTTAGTTATTATTTTGTTATTTTTTTTTTTTTTCCTTACTTTATAATATGATTTGTTTGGCATATTGTTATTCACTTGTCTATTACCATCTTGTTATGTTGTAATTGTACTTTATCTTAGTTATGTTACTCATTTGCATGTCATCTTATTAATCATGCATTCCACACACTTTCACTAGCCTTCTACCCGGGCTCTACCTTAGGACTAGACTCGGAGACTGAGTAGTGTGACCTTCGTGGAATTTCGATTCCCGTGCAGGCGCATGAAATTCTCCACTCAAGCCTACTACATCGTTAAATTGGTGGGTAAGCTTGGGGACCTTTTCTAGGATGCCTTAGAGTTAAACTCCACTCATATAGTTCTAGGATTTGACTTATTACATGCATTATTGTCAAAGTTTATTTATTTATTTATTTTTCTTCTTTCCCTTGTATCTTATATCAATTTTCAATTTTCGCTCATTGAAAATATCCTTTGAAATCTCTTTTAATGTAGTTAAGAAAATTGTGCAAATTAAATTAACAAGATTTTTCGATTATTTACATTGGCAGAAACTAAAGTATGAGTAAAATAAAATCACCCCCTCCAATACAAGAAATGGGCATAGACGATCAAGCAACAGTACGTCAATGGTCAGAAAATGTACAACGAGCCCACGGAGATTCTTTAGTAGAAAATGTTGTTTCTCAATTTAAGGATGTCAGTTTTCCAGAAAGTCAATTAGAAACAGTAAAACGGGCTTGGGAAAGTTTAACTGTAGATAGAAAGGCTAAATTTACAAGCAAATATGGCCATCTAGCTCAGCTCATGTATGTACAAGTCAATTATTCAGTATTAAAAGCTTTGGTTCGTCATTGGGATCCAGCCTACAGATGTTTCACATTTGGCTCAATCGACATGACTCCTACAATAGAGGAACATCAATCCCTTCTGCATATGCCAGCACGAACAGAGGTTGAAGCTTATTCTTACGATCAAGAGCTTACAATGAAAAAAGCATTATCTACTCTTTTGGGCAAGATTCGTACAAGCGACATTGAGAAACAAGTAAAGATAAAAGGAGAGAACACATGTCTACCCCTGGACTACATCCTTACTCTTCAACAAAAATTTGGAAATGAAGACAAGGAATTAACTTTACTGGCATTGTGTATCTTTAATGTTGTTTTGTTTCCTAAAGTATGTGGATATGTTGAGGAACGCGTGGTCAAGTTGTTTGCTAAGATAGAAATAGGAGTTGATCCCATTATTCCTGTATTGGCAGAAACTTTTCGTTCATTAAATTATTGTAGAACCAAAGGAATAGGAAGATTTATAGGGTGTGCACCATTATTGTACATTTGGGTCCTTAGTCATGTGAAATGTCCACCAACATTCAAATGTCCAAAGATCAAATTTTCAAGTTCCTGGAATAAGCAGCAAAATCCCATTTCAGAGTTTGTGCAATCAGGTTGGAGTTCATCCTCCCCTGAAAGGAGCGCTTGGGAAGTCTTTTTCTCCGAACTAAAGGTAGAAGATGTAATATGGAGAGCCCCTTGGATGTCAACTAGGCCAATGATCTATAAATGTGGTAAATTTAAAAGTTTACCTCTTTTGGGCCCTTGGGGATGTATAGCCTATGCTCCTTTATTGGTAGTACGCCAAATTTGGGTCCGACAATTCATCCCTGCTACGCATGAGTTGAAGGATTTCGAATTTGCTTATGATAAAGGCTTCTGTAAAGATAGAATTCAGAAAATTGTGAAAGCATGGAAAATGATCACTAAAATCCAGAGTGGTCAGTTTCATGATGATACCACGGAGGCGTACAAAACATGGCATGCGAACAGAGCTAAAACCGTGCTTGTGTCACCAAAAATGAAAACCAAGATAAAACTTAATGCAAAGGTGATACCAGATCAACAGACAGAAGAAGCCGCACGCGAAAAAGAATGTGATGAGTTGAGAAAAGCAAATTCATCACTGGTTCAAGAAAATGAAAGGCTGCAATTAGAGATAAAGCAAGGTTTGTTGCGCAATGTTGAACTAGAAAAAGAGTTGAACCGATTAAAGGGTAGTGTTAGCAAACAAGAACAGTTAGAAAAAGAAATTTCAGCATTAGACACAGAGGCCCACGACCTGAACAGAAGAATGCATCGATTAAGAAGGGATAATGAAGTCTCCCAAACAACTCTCAAGTCAAGGAATGACCAAGTTTTGAAGCAACAATCTGAGATTGCATCACTCCATGAGTTGATGAAAGAGCTCGAAGATTGCATTAGTTTGAGGAACCAAACGGTTATTGAGGTAGAAGAAAAGAATGGAACGCTATGTCGAACAATTGACGACCTGCAATTAACGCTCAAGATTAGAGAGGGTCAACTAGGGGAGCTCATCAACGACAACAAGGGTCTAAGAGAGTCCGTTCAGTCACTTAATGTTCACCTCGGTAAGTATCAGGATGCCACTGACATATTAATGAAAGACTATACCTATCTAAAGGAGCAGTACGACAGATTGAGCGATGATTTTGGGTTTATGAGGCAGAACCACTCGACACTACGAAGTAAAGCGGAGCATATGCTTACTCAGATTAGGAGAGTCACTCGAAGGGCAGATGAACTAGCAGAAGATGCACGTACTCTCTCTAAAGTCATAGCACCTACACAGCCGAATAACAAGAATGTGCTCAAGTTTCTGGGAAAACTTCGTATAAGTTTAGAGTATTGGGGGCAATTTTATTAACTTTTTACTTTAGTTTATGTTTTATTTAGATAGTTGAAATATCTTGTAATTCAATTTTGCACAAATTTTGTTACTACATTGTTTTATCATTTTCCAATTTAATATCAAGGCCATTTTTATTTTCATTTTTCTTTTCCTCTTCAATTGTTTAAATGTTTCGTTTTGTCTTTCTCTTTTCTTACACTAAAATCTCTTTTCATTAAAAATATAAACAGAATCATAAGATAGCTCGGTCACCTTGAATCCACTGCACCTACGTCACAAGATACAGGACAAGGATCATGGAAGAGCAGAGTACTGAGATGGAGAAAACAAGGAAAGATATTGAGGAGTTACGAGAAAAAATGGATGCAATTCTTGTCGCCCTGGAAAGAGGAAAAATAATACCTGATATTGCTCAGTCCAGCAATACAATGAATGACCCTCCAATCTGGCAATCAACAGAGGGTACTACTCCAAAATATCATCCATTGTACAATATTCCAGTAGAGCAACACCCATTTCCATTTTTCAAGAATGAGCAAGTGCCTATACACAATCAACCTGGATTTTCACTACCCACAGAGGTACCTCCCAAGGTGACCATTACAGTTCCCAATTTAGATGATCCTGAAATCAGGAAAGAGCTAACGAGAGGTGAGAAAGTCTCTTCTAGTGAAAAGCTTGAAGTCCTGGAGGAAAGGTTAAGGGCAGTAGAAGAACAGACGTCTTCGGAAATATAGATGCGACCAAGCTATGCTTGGTACCAGATGTAATCCTCCCTCCAAAATTCAAGGTGCTTGAGTTTGAAAAGTATGATGGAGCATCCTGTCCTAAAAACCATCTCATCATGTATTGTAGGAAGATGACAGCATACGTCCAAAATGACAAGCTGTTAATTCACTGCTTCCAAGACAGTCTTACTGGTCCAGCATCTCGATGGTATATGCAGTTAGACAACACTCATATATGTTCATGGAAGAATCTAGCCGATTCATTTTTAAAGCAATATAAGCACAACATAGATATGGCTCCTGACCGCCTGGACCTCCAGAGGATGGAAAAGAAGAGCACAGAAAGCTTTAAAGAGTATGCCCAAAGGTGGAGGGATACTGCTGCTCAGGTGCAACCACCTTTAGCCGATAAGGAGCTGTCAACCATGTTTATTAATACTCTCAAATCTCCTTTCTATGATAAGATGATTGGGAGTGCCTCTACCAATTTCTCTGACATAATGACAATTGGAGAGAGAATCGAGTACGGAATTAAGCATGGAAAGATAACTGATACGGTTGGATCATCAACAACGAAAAAGGGGGTTCCATCGAAGAAAAAAGAGGGAGAAGTTCAGATGATTGGTTTCAATTCAAGACAACCATACCCTAATGCTGGAGTGCCACAATATCACTATCCACCTCCATATGTTTACCCTCAACCCTATATCAATAATACGTCAGCCCAATACTCATCCCCTTACGTCCCAAATCCTCGTCCTACTCAAGGCTACCAACCTCGGAATCAAAAGAACACTCCTTATGTCCAAGGACACCAAAACAATAAAGGCGTCCGTAGACAGACTCATTTTGATCCGATTCCAATGACATATACCGAACTTCTTCCCCAACTCTTCCAGAATAATCAGCTGGCACCCGTGCCAATAGACCCAGTAAAGCCACCTAACCCAAAGTGGTATGACCCAAATGTCCGTTGCGACTACCATGCAGGAGCAATTGGACATTCCACTGAAAATTGTACTGCACTCAAGCATAGGGTGCAAGCATTGATAAAGGCAGGATGGTTGAACTTTAAGAAAGAAAATGGTCCAGATGTCAACAACAATCCTCTGCCAAACCATCAGATTGCACAAATAAATGCGATAGAGGTTCATGGAGCTAATTTGAGAAAGAATGCTGAGAGCATAGTGACTCCCATGGGAGAACTATTCGAAATATTATTGAGTAATGGATACATTGGAGTAGAACGCCTCCAATTAGATTTGGGTGTCAGAGCATACGATGACAGTTTGATGTGTTCTTATCACACTGGGGCAAAAGGGCATTCTATCGACCAATGTCCTCATTTTCGTCTGAAGGTCCAGGAGTTGTTAGATTCACATTTTTTAACAGTTTCTCAAAAGATGGTTCAGCTCTCTCAGTATGGGGAAGTTGATATTATAGAAGAATGCTCAAGGTTGTCTCTCAAGCCAAAACCGTTAACAATTTCTTATCGCGAGAAGCCCAGTACCCCAAATTCCAAGCCAAGACCGATTACCATCCAAATTCCGACTCCCTTTGAATATAAAAGTTCAAAAGCAGTACCTTGGAACTACGAATATAAGGTAACTGTTGGTTCTGAACCCCTTCCAATCCATAATATCAGTGGGATAGGAGGTCTAACACGAAGCGGGAAGTGCTATACACCAGAAGACCTATTGAAACCCAAGGGTAAAGAAAAAGGAAAGGCCAAGATCACTGAAGATATCAAGGAAAAAACAGAAGAGCCCATTGCAGTGAAGAACCTGGATGTTAAACAGCCAGCATCTGAAGAGGACATCCAAGAATTTTTGAAGTTGGTTAAGCAAAGTGATTATAAAGTGGTTGAACAGTTAGGTCGAACCCCTGCAAAGATTTCCATATTGGCTTTGTTATTGGCTTCAGATACGCATCGTAGGACCTTGTTGGACATATTGAATCAAACTTATGTTCCGCAAGATATTACGGTGGACAACTTGGATAACATCGTTGGAAACATAACTGCATCTAGTTCAGTAACTTTCACAGATGATGAGTTACCACCAGAAGGCACCGGACACACTAAAGCCTTGCACATTACAGTTAAGTGCAAAAATTTTGCTGTGGCAAAAGTTCTAGTTGATAATGGTTCCTCCTTGAACATAATGCCTAAATCCACGTTGGAGAAATTGCCTGTTGATATGTCTCATGTAAGACCCAGCACTATGATCGTACGAGCTTTTGATGGGGCACGTAGTGAAGTTGTTGGAGACATAGAGGTGCCCATTCAGATAGGTCCATGCACCTTCGATATAACCTTTCAGGTTATGAACATTAATTCGGCCTACAGCTTCTTGTTAGGGCGTCCCTGGATTCACTCAGCTGGAGTGGTCCCATCATCATTACACCAAAAACTTAAATTTGTGGTCGACCGCAAACTAGTGATCATATCTGGACAAGAGGATATCTTAGTGTCAAGACCCTCCTCAATGCCCTACATAGAAGCAGCAGAAGAGGTTTTTGAGTCATCATTTCAAGCTTTTGAGATTGCAAATGCCACAACTTTATACGGAGAGATAGGGAAAATGGAGCTGCAACTTTCAAAACTCTCCTTAACAGGAAGCAACCAAAGCCTCGAAAATTTGTTGAATATGTCGAAAAATATGAAGAGGTTTGGTTTGGGATATAAACCAAGCAAAAAAGATATGATTAAAGCACACAGACAGGAGAGAGAAAAACGACTGGCTAGATTGGAGAGTCGTGAGCCGAAGTATCAAATGAATATCATTCCTCATCTTCATGATACCTTCATCTTTGCTGGAATAATTCATCCGGAATCTCAAGACCCTGCAATCATGGCTATAATCGAACAGAAAAAAGAAGCTGGTCCCTTGGTTTATTTGTGCCCAGAAGACTTTGAACTCAATAATTGGACTGTAATGGAGCTACCATCATTTGTTAATGAGATATCAAAGTAATTTTTAAACTTTTTGTTTGTTTTTTGTTTTGATGATTTATGTGTTCTATGTCCATATTTCATTTGTTAATGGAGAAGCATTTTTTTTCTTTCTTTCCTATCATCCAATGAATCTCTCTTGTGTCTACTTCTTTTAGCATTGATTTCATTTATTCCATTCCTTCCTTTTATCTTCTTTCATCACACTGAATAATCCTTCTCTTAAACAGCGAAATTGGGATTGAAAGCGTTAATGATCTTAAATACGAACTTGATTCTCCTACATACGATGTTGAGTCCGATGAGAGAACAAGTGGTAATGAGGAAGATCTAAAACTTACTCCTGAATTGTTGAGAATGATTGAAGAAGAAGAGAGGATATTGGGACCACATGAAGAGTTGATAGAGACAATTAACTTGGGATCTCAAGTAGAGATTAAAGAAGTTAAAATCGGGACCAACATGTCTGCTGAAAGACGTCAAGGGTTAATAACATTGCTTCATGAATACATTGATGTTTTTGCCTGGTCTTATCAAGATATGCCTGGTTTAGACACAAGTATTGTGGTGCATCATTTGCCACTTAAGCCTGAATGCAGGCCAGTGAGACAGAAGTTACGCAAGATGAAGCCGGACATGTTAATCAAAATAAAAGAGGAAGTCATGAAACAGATTGATGCAGGATTCTTAACAGTTGCTAATTATCCAGAATGGGTAGCTAACATTGTGCCAGTACCTAAAAAGAATGGACAAGTCCGAATGTGTGTTGATTATAGAGATTTGAATCGAGCAAGCCCAAAGGATAACTTCCCACTTCCTCATATTGATGTACTGGTAGATAACACAGCTGGATTCTCAACTTTTTCCTTTATGGATGGATTCTCAGGTTACAATCAAATCAAAATGGCACCTGAAGATCAAGAGAAAACTACATTCATCACATTATGGGGAACCTTTTGTTATAAGGTCATGCCGTTCGGATTGAAAAATGCTGGGGCAACCTACCAACGGGCCATGGTTACTCTCTTCCATGACCTAATGCATAAGGAGATCGAAGTGTATGTTGATGACATGATTGCTAAGTCAAAACCAGGGGAAGAGCATGCAACCATTCTCCGAAAGTTATTCGAGCGATTGAGGAAATTCAAGTTGAAATTGAATCCGAGTAAATGCACATTTGGGGTCACTTCTGGCAAGTTGTTGGGTTTCGTCGTAAGCCAGGAGGGAATTAGAGTTGACCCAGACAAAGTCAAAGTCATTCTAGAAATGCAACCACCACGTACTCAAAAAGAAGTCAGAGGTTTCTTGGGAAGATTGAATTATATTGCAAGATTCATATCACATCTTACAGCAACATGTGAACCAATCTTCAAGCTACTTCGTAAGAACAATACAGGCATATGGAATGACGACTGTCAAAAAGCATTTGAAAAGATCAAGCAATACCTACAAAACCCTCCTGTTCTTGTACCTCCAACTCCAAATCGTCCACTTATCCTATATCTTACAGTGACAGAAAATTCAATGGGGTGTGTACTGGGACAACATGACAGTTCAGGCAGAAAAAGAGCAAGCCATATATTATTTAAGCAAAAAGTTCACTGATTGTGAAACCAGATATTCTCTTTTAGAAAGAACTTGTTGTGCTCTAGCTTGGGCCGCTCGCCGTTTGAGACCATATATGTTGTACTACACAACATGGCTTATCTCAAAGATGGATCCTATCAAATACATCTTTGAAAAGCCGTCTTTGTCTGGTAGAATTGCTAGATGGCAGGTTCTTTTATCCGAGTATGATATTGTCTATGTTACTCGAAAGTCAATAAAAGGAAGTGCACTAGCTGATCATTTGGCCGAGCAACCTATAGACGATTATGAACCAATGAAATTTGATTTCTCTGATGAATTTGTCTCCACTATAATGGTGGAAAAAGAAATATCAGACTTGGAAACATGGACCATGTTGTTTGATGGGGCCTCCAATGAGTTAGGTCATGGGATAGGTGTTGTATTAATATCGCCTGAAGGAAAGTTGTTCCCTCTCACCGCCAAACTAAGTTTTGATTGTACTCATAATATGGCTGAATATGAAGCTTGTTCTATGGGTATCCAAACTGCATTGGATATGAAGATAAAGAAACTTCGAGTCTTGGGAGATTCTATGTTGGTGATTCACCAATTGAGAGGAGAATGGGAAACAAGAGACACTAAACTACTGCCTTATAAAAAGCTTATATTAGATTTCTCTCATAAATTTGAAGAAATCACTTTTGACTATTTACCAAGGGAGAGTAATCAGATAGCAGACGCCTTGGCTACGCTTGCAGTCATGTTCAACATAGACCCCAATCATGAGGTACAACCTATTAAGATGGGAAGGGTAGATGTTTCAGCCTCCTGCATGAATATAGAAGAAGAGTTTGGTGACAAGCCGTGGTTTCAAGACATCAAACATTATTTGAAATGCGGAACCTATCCTCTGAATGCCTCAGAAAATGACAAGCGCACACTTAGAAAGTTAGCAATGAAGTTCTTCCTAAATGGAGAAATACTTTACAAAAGAAATCATGATATGGTACTTCTAAGGTGTGTAGATACAAATGAAGCCAACACGATTATGAAAGAAATTCATGAGGGAATTTGCCGGCACCCATGCAAATGGACACATGATGGCCAAACAGGCATTAAGGGCTGGCTATTACTGGTTAACCATGGAAGCTGACTGTATCAAATATGCCCGAAAATGCCACAAATGTCAGATTTACGCAGATAAAGCTCATGCTCCAGCATCTCAGTTGCACGTTATGACGACACCATGGCCATTTTCCATGTGGGGAATGGACGTTATAGGCCCTATTGACCCAAAAGCCTCAAACGGACATCGATTCATCTTGGTGGCAATAGATTATTTTACCAAATGGGTAGAAGCAATGTCCTATTGAGAGGTGACGAAAGGAGTTGTGATCAAATTCATCAAGAAGGAGATTATATGTCGTTATGGTCTTCCTGAGACCATAGTATCTGATAATGCACGAAATCTGAACAATAAATTGATGACTGAGTTATGTGAGCAATTCAAGATCAAGCATGTCAACTCAACTCCGTATAGACCAAAGATGAATGGAGCAGTGGAAGCTGCTAATAAAAACATAAAAAGGATTGTGCAAAAAATGACGGTGACGTATAAAGATTGGCATGAAATGCTTCCTTTTGCATTACATGGATATCGCACATCGGTTCGCACTTCAACTGGGGCAACACCATTTTCATTAGTTTATGGTATGGAAGCTGTTCTTCCCATTGAAGTTGGAAATTCCATCATTAAGAGTCCTCATGGAGACTAATTTAGAAGAGGCTGAGTGGGTCCAAAACCGCTATGAGCAGCTCAACTTTGTTGAAGAAAAGAGATTGACAGCATTGTGCAGAGGTCAACTTTACCAAAGACGAATGATGAAAGCCTATGATAAGAAAGTGCGTCCTAGAGTATTCAGAGAAGGGGATTTAGTCTTTAAAACGAATTTCTTCCTTTTCTAAAAGATCACCGAGGCAAGTGGACCCCAAAATTATGAAGGACCATCGTGGTGAAGGAAAGCTTTCTCTGGAGGAGCTTTAGTCTTGACTAACATGGATGTATGGCTGCCAAAGTCCAGTTAATTCAGATCAGGTTCGAAGATATTACGCATAGGCTACTTGTGTATCAAGGATTCGGCAAGTTGCGGGGATTCAACAAGTGCTAGCGGAATTACGCATCAATTTCTATATCATGTTTAAGAGGTTACTTTTGTCTCAAGTTCTAGACCTTAACATTGACACATATGTCTATTGAATTGTAGTCATAAATCGAAGATCCCTTCTCGAAGCATGGCATATCTTGTCCATTTTTCTCCCTCACTCTCCATAATATTTCCTCAACTATGAATGTTTGGCATGTTTACCTTTACTATCATTACAATTGAATTGAACACAAAGTTACATAAACGCGATATTTCAAATCAATGGTGGTAACTTAAACGATTCCGATGTGAAATACATATGTCCAAAGAAAGAAATCCAAAGACAATATTTTTCCAAGAGCGCCCTGTGATCACGAAGGTTGATGGAATGGTCACTTCATGGAGGACACAAACCGTCATTTCTAACATGACAAAGTCTTAAACTGGGGGCAAAACCATTATTTTCGTCTTCTCAAACGGGTGACAAAACCATTATTATTCACAGGAAGCAAAGTCGTTCTGGATAATTTACTTGGGTCATCAACCAAAGAAGCAAGTTGTTTAGTGAGTTCATGATCCAATTCAGGTCTATTACCACAGGGTGATGTGATGATGGTGAAGGGTGCCCGAAGCTATTCACATTCTTTTAAAGGAAATTGTATCATAGTTTTTTTCGAATAGTGCTAAATCTTCATCCCAGGCATTCAAGATTCAAGTTTAGCGTGCCATTTGCAACAAAAATGTATTTTCAGGTTTTAATTTGTAAATCGAACCCGACTATTCAGTCGAGGTCGAAGCCTGTGTCAATCCAGGTCCATTTCCAGTTTTTTTTCTGGTTAAATCAACCCGACTATTCAGTCGAGGTCGAAGCCTGTGTCAATCCAGGTCCGTTTTCATTTTTTCTCGGTTAAATCGAACCCGACTATTCAGTCGAGGTCGAAGCCTGTGTCAATCCAGGTCCGTTTTCATTTTTCTTCGGTTAAATCGAACCCGACTATTCAGTCGAGGTCGAAGCCTGTGTCAATCCAGGTCTTTTCAATTTTTCTCGGTTAAATCGAACCCGACTATTCAGTCGAGGTCGAAGCCTGTGTCAATCCAGGTCCGTTTTAAGTTTTTCTCTCTGTTAAATCGAACCCGACTATTCAGTCGAGGTCGAAGCCTGTCAATCCAGGTCCATTTTCATTTTTTCTTTCGGTTAAATCGAACCCGACTATTCAGTCGAGGTCGAAGCCTGTGTCAATCCAGGTCCATTTTCATTTTTTCTTTGGTTAAATCGAACCCGACTATTCAGTCGAGGTCGAAGCCTGTGTCAATCCAGGTCCATTTTCATTTTTTCTCGTTAAATCGAACCCGACTATTCAGTCGAGGTCGAAGCCTGTGTCAATCCAGGTCCGTTTAATTTTTTCTCTCGGTTAAATCGAACCCGACTATTCAGTCGAGGTCGAAGCCTGTGTCAATCCAGGTCCATTTTCATTTTTCTTCGGTTAAATCGAACCCGACTATTCAGTCGAGGTCGAAGCCTGTGTCAATCCAGGTCCGTTTTCAATTTTTATCTCGGTTAAATCGAACCTGACTATTCAGTCGAGGTCAAAGCCTGTGTCAATCCAGGTCCGTTTTAAGTTTTTCTCTCGGTTAAATCAACCGACTATTTAATCGAGGTCGAAGCTTGTGTCAATCTAGGTCCGTTTTCAATTTTTATCTCGGTTAATCGAACCCGACTATTCAGTCGAGGTCGAAGCGTGTCAATCCAGGTCCGTTTTAAGTTTTTCTCTCGGTTGAACCAAACCTGACTATTGAATTGTGGTCGATACCTGATTCAAATTCTTACCAAACAAATCTTCGCCTCCCGAGTACTTAGTCTCTTTCCTTTGTCTACCCTTTCAATCCTTGAAGGATACACAAAGGGGGGCAAACTGTAGACACCGTATTTGGTCCGGCTTGATTTTCAGTAATAATGTTTGAAGTTTTCCAATATTTGGTGGCCAATTGTTTTTTCTTGTATGTCAACAAGAGCATAGCTCAATTGGCATAAGGTTGTATTGATAATCACAAGGTCTGTGGTTCAAACCCTTTTTTCACATATTTTTATCAAAAATTCGTTTTTTTTTTTTTAATTTTTTAAATTTTTTTTAAAATTTTTTTTTTGGTCTTCCCATTCCTATTCAAGGGGAAACTTACCTATTCAAAAGCTTTTCCATGGCTCTCATTTTTTTTTTTTTCCTTTTTTCCACCATTTTCTCATCCATCCTCCCCTAATTTAGTAACCCTTCAAGTATAAAAAGGGGGGAGATGGAGGATGAAAAGGACAAGAAGAAGGAGAAGAAGTTTAGAGTGAAAGTGAGGTTGAGAGAGTTTAGGCATTTGAGCAAGAGTTTAGTTTAGAGAGTTTTTAGAGAATTTCTTTTGAGGGAGAAAGGAGAAGAAGAAGATTTGAGCATAAGCCTAGTTGAGAGAGTTGTTTAGGAAGTGAGCTTAGCTTAGAGAGTGATAGAAAAGAGAAAAGAAATGGAAGAGGAAACAAGGAAAAAGAGGGGGAGGAAGAAGTACACGGGAGAAAACATTGGGTAAGAAAGAAGGAAAAAAGAAGAAAGAGAAAGGTAAAAAGGTGGGGTTTTGTTTTTCTATTTCTTTTGTTGTTTTTGTTTTGTTATTATTATTATTATTATTGTTGGGATTGGTGTCCTAAAACTCGTAGATAGTGAATGTTAAACGAATTATATACTTATTCGATAAAGGCGTTTATCGAGATTAATTCAGTAAAGTTATTACTGAATAAAGTAATTGCACATATAATAACCCAAATCCAATAAACTAAGATCCTGGCTATAGGATGAACACTTGAGCTTTATGTAGAGACATAAAAGTGGATCAAGCTTGAGTATAGCCAAAATGGTCTATAGTATAGGGATAGGGTTGGGTACCTTATTCTGGAGA
The DNA here is from genome assembly GCA_017139565.1 of Luffa aegyptiaca. Taxonomy (NCBI): domain Eukaryota; kingdom Viridiplantae; phylum Streptophyta; class Magnoliopsida; order Cucurbitales; family Cucurbitaceae; genus Luffa; species Luffa aegyptiaca. The sequence goes on along the minus strand of CM029405.1, from coordinate 20,286,330 downwards.
CACTATGAGACGCCCCACTTTATAGATGGTATAGACGATGTGATCCTAAATCGTCCATGTAGAGACATGCGAGTGGGGGCGTCCTATGCAATGAGTTTGCATAAGACCAGGACCGAGAACTAAGTCACTATCGCTTTATAACACCATTACTGACGAGACTCTATTTCATGTGATGACCTAGGTAACTCGATCTTAATCCTGAGCTAACTATGAACTCCTGTTTATTCGGGCTTATCCTTAGATCTGCATAGGTGAGAGTGGCTCAGTATCGCCGACTCAATAAGCCTCCCATTTCAGGGATAGGAACGGGTAGATGCTGGGAACATAGTCGTGCGAGAAGGAATTCACTCCTACCCAAATTAGGGATAGTAGAAAGGTTGTTCCCTTAAGTGCGACTCCGGGGCTTGAACAAAGGGATCCCGCCCTCTCATTGGCCCGAGAGGGACTCGGTTTATTGGTTGGACCATAAACCATTGTTCATTAGAGGATCATGGGACTTAAGGAACTGAAGTACCATAGGGGTTTAAACGGTTTTTTTGACCTAGCTATAGCTACGAACAACCTGTGAAGGATCGACTTACTAATCATGGTTAAATCAAGTGGACGGAAATATCTCTATAGTGAGGGGAGTGCAACTACGGGCTATAGTGGAGTGTCCCGGTAGTTAACGAATGTTGGTTAAGCTTGGTTAATGAGATTAGTCGGTTAGCCCTCGAATCGTTGGAGCCCATGATCCATAGGTCCATTAGGTCCCCTACTAGCTCATATCGGAATAAAGCCTAGAACAAAAGATAGGAAGCTTTGAATCGTTCAAAATCGGGAAAAAGGGTATTATTGTAAATGTGTTGACACAATAATTTAATTATGAATTAAATTAGAAAATGAGAGATGGAGTATTTAAAAGTGTTTTGAATACTATATATGTATTAGGAGTCATTATGATTAATGCACAAGATTAGTATGATTAATTGGATTAATCATAAGAATCATTTTGAAATGTCTCAAATCAATTTCCTAATGTTAAATTCAATTTGGAATTGAAATCAACATTAAATTGCAAGCTTGAAATCAGATTTCAAAGATGTAATTAGTGGATTAAGTTGGATTCCCACTCTTGCATGAAGATACAAAGTGGAAAACAACTCACCTCATGCAATAGTTGCATGTGTTGTAAAATGGACACTTAGAATCCACTTTGGCTTGCAAGACTACCATGTGTCTTGTGTCTTAGGCTACTCCTTGCATGGAGAATGTCTTTATAAGGGTTATGAATCAGATTCAAGTCACAAGAGCCATTTTCCATATTGTTATGCTGCTGGATTTTGGTCTCAAACTCATCATCTCTATATCTCTCTAGTGCTTGAACCTTCAAGCATTCCCTTCCCATTCCCTATCTCTATAGACTCCCACAAGTCGTTCTTGGCCCGGAGAATAGTTAGGGAAGACACTAGAGGTGGTCCACACCCGTTCGTGATCAAAGAATCAAAGGGAGTTGTTGAATCGGTCTCCAAAAGGTTGGTAAAAATTCTGCTCTCTCTTTACGGTATTTGGACAGCATGTTTCATTTTCTAAAATTGATGTAGTTAAGTGCCTCCGATCCTAAAATTGCTTCCGCTGTGTTATATGAACACCTTCAATTGGTATCAGAGCATGATTAAGGCACCTAACATGCATTAATTTTAGCTTGGTGGGGTAGCTTTTCATATGATGAAACTGTGTAAAACTAAAGAAAATTGGTTTTGGGATATGATTTTAATTTTCAGTCAATTCGTTGGAATTAATTGTAATTGCCTACATGTTTATGGGCTTTAATGTGTTCATATGGAGTCTGTAAAATTTGACAGTCAATAGAGTCCATTTAGGCCGTCAATTTGAAGAACTTCGGAGACTGCTCGCTGCGCCGGCCGAAAATTCCAGCATGCTGTTTTTTAGTTCCAGCTCAAGTACGTTCTTCTCGTAACGGTAAAATGGTCCGGTTCAAGCAATCCAAGGTGGTTCGGGTCGGTTCGAATGGTTCGGAAGCGGTCCAAGCCCTATTTGAATTATATTGTAATAATTTTAGTTTTTATTTTTGCTTGATTAAAAATCCCAAAACCAATTCACTTTAGTAAATTTAATAATTATGCATTATTGAATGTATGTTTTAATTAAATAGTATTTTATGGCATAAGTATGTCATTTATATTTAAAAACCCCACCATAGGAAAGCATGTTCATGCATTGTTTAATTTGAATAAGTGTTATTTATTAATTCAAATGCATGAGGGAAATTTCATGTTTTATTAATATAAGAGTTGTATTAAGTTAGGGAGATTCATGCTTGAATGGTTAATTAAAATTGATTAATTCTTATAATAGTTATAATTATTAAATGATAAAATTAACCAAGCATGAACATGAAATTTCATTAGTTTGATTATAATTGTTATACTCAAATTAGGCTTGTTATGGATTTGTTTTATAATTGTTATAAAAGAGATAGAAATCTAAAATCTATAACAAGATAAAGAGCATGCTCACTTAGGTTAATGCACCTTCAACAATTCGATCAACTTGCATAGTTTAGGTCGATATCTTGTAAAACAACGGTTACAAGAGAACTCACCCGAAAAAAATGCTGTCTAAGGCTGGAGGTATTTAAGTTGACGATTTACTGAACACCTCCTACCTGGGCATTGAGTCGGTTCTTGAGTTAAGTTAACTCGAGTTTTATGAGCATGCGTGAGCGGTGTGAGGTTTTAAAGTGTTATCACCTAGACATCGTAGTATAAAGAGTTTACAAACCTAGACATAGGTTGTTTCTAAAGGGTGCTTTTCTTATAACTTGAATGATTGATTGTTATATGCTTTAAAACACCATTAGAAAGCATGTTATAGGTTTTATTCATTAAAAGTTATAAGAGTTATAAAAGTTGATGAATAGAAACCGTAAAATCTATAACAAAGAGTTGCATGCTAACATAGGATCTTAGGATCTTATCATTCTTTAAATGGTTTAAAATGAAATAGACCTAAGATCGCCTTTTTCTAATAGGATTAGAAATATGTCTTACTTAGTTTTTTAAAATAGTTTTGAAATTCGAGTAAGTAGGACATAAGACCTTGGTTATAAGGGAACTCTCCCGGAAAATGGTTCGGAACCTGAGTTGAATTAACCATAGTCTTACTAGCATGCAATGTCACTAGGTTATTAAAAGTGTTTAATCACCTAGACATTTAGTGTAAAGACCTTGTTTAATAAGGCATAGACTTAGATAGATTCATTTAGCCGGAATTTACCTAAGTAATAAGACCCTAAAACTTTACAACACTTTAGTGGGAGGAAAAGTATAGAAACGAAATATTCATAATAAGTTTCTACTCTCACGTCCCCCTGAGTTCACACCGTGAGATCCATGCTTGGCCTCGAGGCGCCCTGGGAGCGTCCCCCTACGGATGGTGTTTGCATGGGTTAATATCAAGGTGAATGGGGAAAGTGTTCATAGTAAGTGGGAGAAGGAAACGTGTCAAACGTATCCTGCGGTCTCCATCATTAGGTTGCACCGTGAGATTCCTATGCGCTGCCTGCAAGTCGCCCTAGGAGCGATCACCACTACGGAGGGCTTGCGCATGGGATTCGGAACAACGCAAACTCCAGAAATGGATAGGGTTTCCTAGGGCCATTCCCAACATTAGCTCTTCCCTACGGTGGCATTGTTGGGGCCGTCCTCTGCGATCTGAAAATGATGGGTAACACTTACAAGATGGTCTTGACCAAATTAACGTTAGCTAATAACTATTGGAGTAAGAGTTATTCTGGGAATAGTATTTGGCCGAGATTGTCTCGATTCAGAGGAGGAGTAGCTGACTGCCCTACGGTAGCGGTTATTCTAAACCCCTGAAGTATCGTTGCAAAATAAATCAATTGTATATATGGGTCGATGATTGCTTTTGCTAAATCTGATTGGATAAATGTGATTAATGGGTTTAGTGCATGTTTCTAATAGAGATTAATTTGTTTGTTTCCGCAATATGTCGAAAAACGTATGTGCTTGTCAAATGCCAAATTAAACGGTTTAGTACATACGACTAAGAATACTTGCTTAAACGCTAAACCGTGGCAAAGAATTTAGGTTTGGTCTCAACTGAGGAATGTCCTCAAACTAACTGCATAGCCAAGAAAAACATGATCCACGACTCTAAATGTGATTTATTAGTCTTGGAAACGTGTTTAGTGGAAAACGACGATTCTACCTGGATACTCGATTCAGGTGCCACTAATCACGTATGTTCTTCATTTCAAGGAATAAGTTCCTGGCAACAGCTAATAGTTGGAGAGATGACTCTTAAAGTTGGAACAGGAGAAGTCATCTCGGCTATTGCAGTGGGAGATGTAAAATTATTCTTCACCAAGGAACGTTACATGATATTAGATAATGTATACATAGTTCCGAAAATTAAAAGAAATTTGATTTCTTTATCTTGTTTATTAGAACAAGGTACTCAATTTCTTTTTCTGTTAATGAAGCGTTCATAACTAAAAGAGGTATTGATGTTTGCTCTGCAAACTTGAAGAATAAATTGTATGTTTTGAGACCAATTGAGTCTAAAGTTATTTTAAATCACGAGATGTTTAAAACCGCTGAGACTCAACCTAAAGGCGAAGAGTTTCTCAAGATACCTATCTCTGGCACTTGAGGTTAGGCCATATCAACCTCAATAGGATTGGGAGATTGGTCAAGAGTGGACTTCTAAACAAGTTAGAAGAATACTCGTTGCCTCCTTGTAAGTCATGCCTTGAGGGCAAGATGACAAAACGACCTTTTACCGGAAAAGGTTATCGTGCCAAAGAGCCCCTAGAGCTCATTCGGACCTCTGTGGACCAATGAACATTAGAGCTCGAGGAGACGAATATTTCATCAGTTTCATTGATGATTATTCGAGGTATGGCTATCTCTACCTGTTGCATCATAAGTCCGAAGCTTTTGAAAAGTTCAAAGAGTACAAGGCCGAGGTTGAGAACCTATTAGGTAAGACGATAAAAACACTTCGATCCGATCGAGGTGGAGAGTACATGGACTCAAGTTTTCAAGACTATTTGATAGAGCATGGAATAACGTCCCAACTCTCAGCCCCTGGTACACCTCAGCAAAACGTGTATCGGAAAGGAGAAACAGAACCTTGTTGGACATGGTTCGTTCGATGATGAGTTATGCTCAGTTGCCTAACTCGTTTTGGGGATATGCAGTAGAAACTGCGGTTTATATCTTGAACGTAGTTCCATCAAAGAGTGTTTCTAAAACACCGTTTGAGCTCTGGAAAGGTCGTAAAGCTAGTTTACGACATTTCAAATTTGGGGATGCCCTGCATACGTGCTAGATGCAAACCCAAAGAAATTGGAGCCGTTCTAGATTTTGCCTATTTGTAGGCTATCCCAAAGAAACGAGAGGTGGATACTTCTTCGTTCCTGGGAAAACAAAGTACTTGTATCGACAAATGCTACATTCCTAGAAGAAGACCACCTCAGAGAACACAAGCCACGAAGTAAAGTCGTATTAAGTGAACTATCTAACGAAGCTACCGAAACATCAACAAGAGTTGTTGATGATGCTGGCACCTCGAGTCAATCACGTCCTTCTCAAGAAATAAGAGAACCTCGACGTAGTGGGAGGGTTGTTAGACGACCTGATCGCTTTTTGGGTTTAACTGAAACTCCAGTCGTCATACCTCATGACGGAATCGAGGATCCATTAACCTTTAAACAGGCAAGGGATGATGTTGACAAGAACGAGGGATTAAAGCCATGGACTTGGAAATCGAGTCCATGCATTTTAATTCATATGGGATCTTGTAGATCAATCTGAAGGGGT